>JAXQQM020058484.1:0-42757 GCA_034641835.2 Pinus albicaulis
AGAAAACCCAAGAAAAATGGAGATGCTGAAAGAAAAAATAGAACCATATAGAAAATGGCCAAAACAATGTTAAATGACTCAAAATTAGATGATAAATTCTAGGTTCAAGCAATCAATACAATTGTATTCATTATAAATAGAGGTTTGCTAAGGAACAATTGTAACATGACTCCATACGAATTATGGAAAGGAAGACCGGCTAACATCAAATACTTCAAAATACTTGGAAGCAAATGCTACATCAAAATAGAAGATAAAAAATTGGGCAAGTTCGATTCCCATGTCGATGAAGGTATTTATTGTTGGTTATTCATGCAAAAGGAAGGCTTATAGATGCTACAATCTGAGGCAAAAACAATTAGTGGAATGCATAAATGTTGCTTTTGATGAAGATTGTGTTACAAAGGATGACCATGAGATTGTCCCTTCAAGCAAAACTGAGGGATCTGAAGGAGAATCTGTAAAGGATGAAGAAGAAGCTTCAGAACAAGACCAATCAAATAAGGAAACAACAGTCAACCAAGAGGAAATAAGAAATGATCAGCATGATGTACAAGAAAATTCTCCAAAAGCTTTAAAAGAATGGTGTCAAAAGAATCATCCGTCAAATAAAATCATTGGCAACATAAATGGAGGAATTGGAACCAGAAGAAGTCGACAGCTTCGTTCAACACAACAAGCCCACCTTGATTTTTTAGCAACTTTTGAGCCTAGCAATTTTGAGGAAGGTAGGCAAGATGAACACTGGGTAGCAGCTATGAATGAAGAACTAGATCAAATTGAGAAGATCGACACTTGGGAATTGGTTCCACGACCAAAGGATAAAAATGTTATTGGAACTAAATGGATCTTCAGAAACAAATTGAATGAGGATGGACAGGTTACTAGGAATAAGGCAAGATTAGTCTGCAAAGGATATGCACAAGTTGAAGGAATTGGTTTTGAAGAAACATTTGCTCCCGTTGCCAGAATGGAAGCTATCAGAATGTTTCTCGCTTATGCATGCTCGAGAAAAATCAAGTCTACCAAATGGATGTTAAGTCAGCCTTTCTAAATGGTGAATTGAAAGAAGAAATTTACATTGAACAACCCGAAGGTTTTCTACTCTCTAAAAAGGAAGACTATGTCTGCAGCTTAAAGAAGGCACTATATGATCTCAAGCAAGCTCCTAGAGCTTGGTATGCTCGTCTTGATGGATATCTACATCAACAAGGATTCAAGAAAGGAAGCACTAACAACAACCTCTATGTGAAAGTGGATCAAGATAACCTAACAATTATCGAGGTATATGTGGACAATATAATTTTTGGAAGCAATGATGACAGATTAAGTAAAAACTTTGCCACAAAGATGCAAAGTGAGATTGAAATGAACACTGCGTAGGAAGCCCTAAAAAGTATGTAATTGAGGAAGCTAGTTAAGATGAACACTGGGTAGCAGCTATGAATGAAGAACTGGATCAAATTGAGAAGAACAACACTTGGGAATTGGTTCCACGACCAAAGGATAAAAATGTTATTGGAACTAAATGGGTCTTCAGAAACAAATTGAATGAGGATGGACAGGTTACCAGGAATAAGGCAAGATTAGTCTGCAAAGGATATGCACAAGTTGAAGGAATTGATTTTGAAGAAACATTTGCTCCCGTTGCCAGAATGGAAGCTATCAGAATGTTTCTTGCTTATGCATGCTCGAGAAAAATCAAGGTCTACCAAATGGATGTTAAGTCAGTCTTTCTAAATGGTGAATTGGAAGAAGAAGTTTACATTGACTAGCTTGCCTCAATTACATATTTTTTAGGGCTTCAGATATCTCAGCAAGATAAAGGAATATTTATACATCAAACCAATTACATCAAGGAAATGCTCAAGAAATTCAAGATGGAAGATTGCAAGTCTGTCCTTACCCCAATGGTAATAGGTTGCAAGTTAAGTTTAGAAGATTCGTCAAAGGATGTGGACTAGAGGTTGTATAGATCTATGATTGGTAGTCTTATATATGTGACAACTTGTCGGCCAGACGTAATGCAGGCAGTTGGACAAGTAGCAAGATTCCAAGAAGCACCAAAAGAATCTCATATTATTGACGTCAAAAGAAATCTTTGATATCTTAAGGGCACAACAGAATATGGTTTATGGTATCCCAAAGGAAATAATCTAGTTATCCAAGCTTATACAAATGCAGATTGGGCAGGACGTGTTGATGATCGAAAGAGTACCAATGGAGCAACATTCTATCTAGGCGGTTGCTTTATTTCATGGTTAAGTAAAAAGCAGTCTTCAATCTCGTTATCCAGAGCAGCAGCAGAATATATCGTGGCAGCAACTTCTTGTACTCAAGTTCTCTGGATGAAGCAAACTTTGCAAGATCTTCAAGTCAATTTCGATGAGCCTATTCCCATCTTTTGCGATAACACCAGTGCCATCAGTATCTCCAAGAATCCTGTGATGCATTCCAAAACAAAGCACATTCCGATCAAATATCATTTCGTTAGAGAGCGGGTCATCGAAAAGAATATCAAGCTTGAATATGTTGGCACAAAGGAACAAATTGCTAACATATTTACCAAACCATTACCTCGTGAAGCCTTTGAGTATCTTCGCCAAAAGCTTGGGATTCTCCCAAGTTCTCATTAAACTCTTTCTCTTATCTAACTAAGTAAAAAAAGGGGAGTTGAGGTGTGTACAGGACCGCAGGATGACGTTTGTCAAGGTGAGTTACCCTTTGCCATTGATGATAAAGGGGGAGAGAATTTTGTAGGAAGAGGTGTCATGGTCGCAGGGGGAGAACTTGTGTTGTCATCAATGCCAAAGAGGGAGATTGTTGATCAGTGGTTGTCATTGATGTCAACCCAAGCAACACCAGGGGCTACCCCGATCTTGGTGCCGTAGAATTTTGACTTGACAACTTACTTCCCTATTCCGAGTTTGCTGGGATATTTTTTGATAGTTTTTACTTGTCAAGATGTTTGCCATGATACATGGCACACCACGTAATTTCGCTGAGAGATATTCATGTTTGAAGTTAGTAACACCAGCTAGTGGGCTAAAACCCCATGGGGTTGTGGGATGACACTAATCATTGGTTGTGGTCATTGAATAAGCCAACAATCAATAAATTTTTAAAACTTCCAAAATCCCTCCAACGTTCACTCTTTGCTTAAAGACCTCTAACCCAAGTATTTATATAAATTGTGACCCTCATATCTCCCCGATGCAAGGATTTTCACTACTTAAAATAGGTCATCATGGCATTATCGCGATAAATGTTTTTTCCTCAAGCTTCGATGTTGGAAAACCCATTTGAGCTGAACTTATTGAAGCGTGATGACCGAATTCTGCATATTGGTTCGCTATATTTTTTTGAGAGTATGATCCGATAAAGCTAGTTATTATAGATCCCACTTCATGTCAAACAAGTGACCTTGGGAAAATCGTCATAAATTTCTCCTAGAATTGGATTCAAATTTCGTAAGTGACAAGAGGACCACCGCAGTTTGTTGATATCGTTGCACTCAAATAAAATTATGACACGCAATTTCGGTGACAAGTTCGCTTTCTTATTGAACCACCATAATCGGTTACCGTAGGAGATTGTAACAACTATTTCTTGAAGAACCAATATTGACCGTAATTCGCGGGGTTGGGAAAAGAGGACTTAGAGGGCTACGATGTGGTGCACCTCAGACCTTGGAGATCCGAAATTACACAGATACGTGCGAAATTCAATATCGAGTCAGAAGGTAAGAAAATATGTATTCAAGGATCATTGCAGAAGGACAAACACTCACCACCAATGGTAAGTCCTGCTACAACAAGGTATGTATGATTAGTGTTTGAATTTTAACTTGAATATCATCTCTCGACATGTGTGTTTACAAGATAAAAGTATTTATATGCAGTTTGATTGGTTTGTCTACAAATTGTTAAATTTGATTACATTTGAATTTTGAACATCTTCTTCCATATACAGTTTTACAGATGTTGTAAGTATTTTGTTTGTACACCGTCAGTCTTGTTCATTAATCCATGTGTGAAGGAGGAACAATAGGACAAATGCGACACATACTAATGACAATGCAGCCATTGTATACCATTACTAGCGCACAACAATAACTCAACAAATTGCTAGTGTTCAAAGAAGAAGGCCAAGCTTAAGTATCATGTCGTGTCAAAAGTATTGTAAAAATCATCATTGTAACCAGAAAAGAGTCATTATTGTAAAAGAGTCATGGACCGCCCAGAGTTGGAGAGGCATTGTTGGGAGGCAGTGCCATTGTTGGACAATGTTATGGTTGGGTCATGTCACAGGTGTGATTGGGCATTTGGTCTAGTTCAAGAAATCATCAGCAAATCATAGTCACGCATCATTGTCCCTTTGCACGGGAGTCCACACTCTTGTCTTATTTATGATCATTATAGGGTGGTAGGGGAGGTGCTAGTTGGCATGTCCCTGCTGTGTTGGACCCTCAGAACACTTGCAGGTAGGCCTGGCCCAGGATGTCAGGCATCCATTCAACACTACCCAAGAAATCGGGTATTGAAGGCCCTTCCGTTGGGAATGGAGAAGAATGCTTTCTAGAATTTCAGGTGTTGCACCTTTCATTCGCTCTAAACAAGATTAAAGGAATTGCAGGATGATGTCCATTCATATTTTTAATCTTGAGGGGCTTTCCAAACGAAATTTGTGTGCTCATTGTGTTATATTGTTTAATGCTACACTAATAAAATATCAAGAATAATCTAATATTAACTAATGTTTGAAAAGATTTAAAGTGTTAATTGATAAGAAATATTGATTCATTTCCCCCTTCCCGCATTTCCAACAAGGCTCACCTACCTTTGTATCGCTTTTATAGTTCCATTGGCCATTTATGGCCTCTAAAGGAATTTAATATTTAAATTAAATTACATCAATATATAAGATACCATACATTAGGAAAACAATGGTGATATTGTCATTTAAATTTTATGTAGATTTCAATATGGAAAACATATGTAATGTCACGCATTTTTTTCAAGATTCTACTTAATTTGAGAACCTATTCATCCCTTTGGGGTAGGGATAAAGGATACAAGAGATTGTACATAATCACAAGTATACTCTATGATTTTTGCTTACTTTCTCCATTGTATTAACCACATAATACATTCTTTCTAAGCACATTTCATACAAACGGAACAAGCGTAAGAACAATGTCATATCTTTTCCCTTTTAAGTTTAATTTTCTGCTTTTTTTCTCTCCCCAACATGGTATCTAAGAAAGTAAAAGGTCATACTATAAATACAAAAGATGAGAATTTGTATATAAGTAGAAATGCAATATAGACTAATAAAACAATGCATATTAACCGTAATTTTTCAAAGTATAAATTTGGTTCTAATTCTCTACCATACTGAAAAATATGAAAAAATTCAATAAGTGAAATTTGAACACTTAAACGTACACCGAGAAGAATTTTCTCTCTTTGAAGCACACTTTTCACTCGAAAAGTATAGAAATATTTCAACAATGATTATAAAATCAGTGACGAAAACATTAATGTGGGTATGTATGTTCTTACAATAAATGAGACATTGTCTTCATGTACCGTATATGTGACTTCATGAAATTTCCATTATATCAAATATTAATAACAGAGATTTTATGACATCATAACATTAACAGATACTTCCACATATGGTAAGTTCATTTAAACTTCAATTTAAAATATATAACATTTTATACAAATGAAAAGGCATATGGACTCATTGGTCCTTTTGCATTTCAAAATCAGTTTTCCAAAGAAGACATGATAGAAGAGCCTTTGACACACAAAACATATGACTTTGTTACGTCAATGAATGTACTAATTTCCGTATCTTTACTGGCCTTGCATCCCAGGAAAATAAATACATTTTATATCGTACGTGAAATTCAAAATATACAAAAGCCTAAACTCATTTCACCACATTTTGTCAGATGTGGAGCCTAATTATTCTCCAATTCGTAGGTCTTATTTTTAGTCATGTTTGGACCCCGCTCCTCGTTGAAAATTGTAACTAGGGTTCGATCTTCATTGTAATCATGACATTGTATATTCTTTATAAAGAAAGAAAAAAAAAAATTATTTCTTTTTTGGAGTATGGGTTTCCATACCAAGTTTGAGTTTAAAAGCATGTTCTTTTGCTTTTATGTCTTTTTCTAGACAAAGAATATTATTGGTCATGTCAAAGTCCCATTTGGACTCAGTTGTAATGAAGAAAATATTTATTTTGTCTGGTAAAAAACCATGATAAACTCCTAGACCTCGTTGGGAAGAATGTAACTAGTGTCTGGCTTTCATAATTGCATTTGTAAAAAGAAAGAAAAAGGAATTTGTATTGTAAAATGAATTAACTTATTAAAGCATGGTTTTCATGCTTGGGTCAATGGTCAATAGGTCAAAATCACCCATTGAGTGCTCTAGGTGTGTCTTGTGTCAAAGTCAATTTCATGATGTACAAGACCCTTCTGTTATTTTTATATCAAAGAAAGAAATTTACTCTATGTATTCTAGCTAACCCCCCCCACCATAGTCGGCCCTTAAGACATAAAAGTCGGCTCACACACATCATGCTTCTACCCCAAAGGAATAGACTCCACAACCACAATATATACCAAGAATTCATCCTCCACTCTTGAAGATGAGATGTACATACCTGTTCGCAATGAAAGTACCAAGAAAGGGATGCAAAGTCAAAGAAGATAAAAGGACAAGCAAAAAGAGTTTGAGTCAAAACACCGAAGTCTATACCAAACAGAAGGATTAAGGACTAAGTTATGAAATGAAGGTTCGCAACATATCCTTAAAGTGTGGCCGAAATGGAAAGACAAGCTTCACCACCTAAAGAAAAGATATTTTGTTGAATACTTTGACTACGCTTGTCTTGTCACCATGACGACTCGATGAATGGATGATATTTTGTATTGGCCGGTGTTGTCTTGGTTGTCTCAACTTGATTTAAATCTATCAGTGGAAGAGTTTGATCGGCTTTTCTCTTTGTCGGGGGTTTTTCCCTCAATGTAGTGCTCACATCTTCGTGAGCCTTTTAAAGCTTATGATCTTCATTGTTCTGGGTATTTCTTCTTGATGAAAATAATATAACACTTGAGAAAGGAACCATGACTAAACTATCAGAAGAAAAAATGTCAGCAAGAGAAATCAACTTAAAAACCCAATCGTTGTGTTACCCACCACTTTGTGGGAAGTATCCCTAGGGAGAATGTTTTTCCCCAAGGATGCATTCCCTGGCCATGCCTAGCAACCTCAGTAGCCATCAATGAGTCACAAATATTTTCTTCCACCGACTCACCCATGTGGTCCTCACCATCCGTATTGATCGTATGTTTAAAGGTGGGCAAGGGATTAATGGGGGGATTCGTTAAAGAGTGGGCTTAGTTTTTGTTCTATCCCCTTGACATATTTTCGATGTTACCTCGGGATTTTATTCTGCGGGACTTCACCGACCACTTGGTTTTAGCGTACTAGAGCCTTGGGAAACACCAATCTCCTGACTGCGTGGTTCGGCTCCTTATCCACACATATCACTCCCCTCCACTCACTATACCCCCATTTATTATCTCTCCCACCGGGTCCACGTTTTCTCACTAGGTACGAATAGGGTTAGCTCTCATTCCCTCTGCTCCCCACCCTAGGTCAAGCTGGAACAATGCCTCGAAGGTTGAAGCAACCTAAAACTCAAAAATCGCAAAAGCACAAACAAGCACATTCACTACAGGAAATGTACCGTCAAGATGCAAAAGATGGCTGGACAAACATATTTGTGCATGTGTGAAAAAATCTAACACATGAACTCTACCCCAAAAACCATGATCATAACTCCCTGTTCCATATGCCCTAGATGAGCTGCTTATCATTCAAGAACCCATGATTGTCTCAACTCGGAGGGGAAATGAACCTAGCGACCAAAAAGCGGGTATCCATTTCTATATTCCTACACACGTTTCTTATCTCTTGAGCTCCCGAGTGCTAATTAAAGAAAAAATCATAGAAGGCAAGCAGAAGAAAGGTGGAAAACTCAAGGTTTTATAACTTACATGTGCCACAATTTTCCTCTTATACATTATATGCCCAAGTGTGGGCTTTCTTTAGCCACCCTGTGCTCGATATGTGGCCTGTGAATGCCCCTCTCATTCCCTATTCCGTTCTACCTCTTTATCACAGGCTAACACCATTGAGGGATGTACTCGGGACATACTATCCCTCTAAAGGCAGGAAACCAATTTAACAAGGTACCAATAACCTCCCCTTGGAGCTGGAGACATTAGCACATGCAAAAAGCCTACCAGGAAGGGCATGCCATTGTGAAGTGTCCACTTGTTGTCCATGGTTTGTAAGTTTTTTTACCCAGCTATTTTAAATTACTTTGTTGTGTTGGAGGGCTAGGGGATGGTCATCTTGCGTGATTGCGATGGTGTCCATTCTGCTTGTCTCTAAGGCGGTGGTCCTAAGCTCAGGGTCATATTGGCACACATAGGGGTGTGTCGCAGAGCCGCCGTGCCTCCAGTAGTATACACCCATGGATCCCCCGCAGATGCCTGGGAAATATTGCTCTAGATCCACCTTTTGCACGAGGAAGATGTATCTAGGCACACTGCCCAACGAGCTCCACAAGTGCACCACACCCTGGCAAAGGGCCCCAGAATTAACAAAGGACAAGAAGTACCACCCATCATCTCGAGCCCTGCTGCATGGTCTACATGTGAATCTTCAACTCGTTTGGAGACCGTGAGGTCATTGGTGTGCCCCCACACCCAATGGGAGCACCACAAGTTCATTGTTTGAGAACAAGGGGTCATCCCCTTGTCCATCACTTTTGAGGATCCTGGCATCATTATGGCAATTCTATGGATTCTATCAAACCTCTTGGAGTGACCTTACTATTAGTTTTTGCGTACTGGGATGTGTTCTAGCCACGAGATTAGCAAGAGAGACTTAGAATACATGTATTTCCAATATCTGCAAATGCTTCTCGAAATTCCACACAGAAACTACTTAATTAAATTAATTAGTCATTTTTAATATTTCCAAGGTGAAACTTAGGAAATATGATTAATTAAAAAAGGAATGAACTAAGTCATGTAGAGAATGTTTCAAGAAAAGCATGGATCGTACTTCAATGAATCCTATCCATCGATTAAGATTTAATGATGGTCATTGAAGTCTCAACGAGGTCGACACGTGTGCTTCTGCTGGGCTTGGGAGAAGACACACCAACCGCCTTCGAGCACCACGCATCGGGAAATCGATCCCCGCAGTAGCAACATTTAGTTGCCTGCGTATCCGTTGAGGGGTCAGGCCAGCGAGAGAGGCGCAGATATGAGCGGGAGGAAGCTTCAGCTTCCAAAGAGTACATTGCGCAGAAGCAGTGATTGCCGCAGAGGCAGAAGGCATCTTGGGGGAGATTGCCACAGGAGAAGCGGGGAGAGATTCTCCAGCCGTGTTTGCGAGGGTCCCATAGCAAGAGCACCGCTTCTCGCACGGTGGGTCGGCGTGTGCGGGGAGCGTACACACAATTCTGGGCAAAGCTTGTGGGATACAACAACTACGAGGCTGGGACGCAAGATTGTTCGCAGGGTGTATGAGTGTGCTCAATCGAGCCAAGGTCGTTATTAATTAGTTTGTGAGTGAGACATACTTTCACTAGTTATTGCTGCTGCCATTTCTCCTGACTTCGTTTATTTGCCATCCATACCTGTACCCGTATTTCACCACCGCACAACATCGAAACCCTCGATTGCTGAATTAGTTTTCTTCCCAAGTTGATTTTTTCTTGGGACTTAGTCCAAAAACACGAAATATATTGTGTGTGTGCATCTATTTTTCCAGTTGCTTTTATTTCTTCCGCATTTGTTTTGTGAAGGCTAAAGAATTTAATCATATTTTCCGTAGAAATAACAATCAAATTGTTTTCTTAATTAAATAATTAGGTAAATTAACATCAATGGGCCGTAATAGGATCAGACTTTAATTTTCACACGTAGCGCAGATTGCAAGCTGCAGAGCTCGGTGAGAAAAAGGGGGAGAGAAATTTACAGTCTGTTGGGTGACAGAAACCCCCGTACGTCATAATTTCTTTAGCCAAGAGGTCAATTTCTTGACTAAAATCCTATTTTCCGAGAGCGACAAGAGAAATCGGATTTCTCATCGAGGATTACCGCAGGTAGAGGGAGAAGCCACTATTTTCCTTGCGCAGTAGACCCTAAAGGTGACGCAATATTCACAGCTACAGAAAATACGTCAAGAGGAAGAAAGACACAACACCAAGGAAAATTTTCTCGTAACTTCGGTTTCGTAACCAATTTTCGTGACATCAACAATTGTTGAGAGAAAAAAGCGCCTGGCCTCAGGGGGAGTATGAGAGCCTAAAGGAAGAGGTCGATAGAAGGGAAGAGGAGGATTTTCAAATCTTATTGGTTTGCGATGTAGCATCACTTAGCCGCGAGACGCATAGGTTACCGGCGATCCAACTATGTGATCCTGGAAGGCAAGTGATTTCTTCCTTCTCGGATGAATACGTATCCGTTAACACATCAACAATGTGGTGGCGGTCCCCCGTTGATTTTGACAGATTAAAAGTGTTCTCTAAGTCTCCAAATTTGTGAGAGGCTTAGTACATGTATTCTCAAAGAAACTTAAAACCATTTGTGAAAATTCCACTCGAAAACATGTTTTATTGTAAAAATTAATTATTTTAATGGGGACCCTAAGTCTAAATTTAGGGGGAAATTAAATAATTAAAAGGTATTAATAAAACATAGTGAGAATGATCTAGAAAATCAAAGATCATGTCAAGTTATAATATTAGTCATTTATTAGAGATTTAATCTCATTATTGATGTCCAACAAGAAGACTATAAAGGAAGGCTTGAGAACAATGGAAAGACACCGAGTTAATTCAGAGATCGATTTCCGATGGTGAGCGTTGCCTTGGACGAAGATCGCACCCAAGTGATTCAGTCACAGCAGAGGAAGGCAGAGCGCTCGCTCTGGAGATCTTCTCGTGACCAAGAATACCACAAAAGAGGCGTTATAACCAAGAGGAAGCACAACAGCCCTCCGTGCAGTGGTGACGCAACACCTAAAAGGCAGACGCAGCCCTTGCAGCACACGCAGCGGGGCAACACATTTTTTTCGAGAGGCAGTCCCATCGCCGGGAGATCGTTGCTCCGAGTCGAGATCGAACCAGACCTTCTGCAAGAGCATTTATCTCCAGAGAGGAGGCACGAGTCCACAAAGGTCCCCACGTATGCCTACGCAACATCGCGGCAGCAGGCGCTGGTGCGGTGTTGGGTTTCGTCACTTCAAGCTGACGATCAACCGAGACTTGTGAGGTAAAACCCATCGTATTTTTGTCCGTTGCGTATTCGTATTGGATAGAACGTGCCCCCTCGTATCGAAGGGACAACATGGGCACGAGCCCACCTCATGGATCATCACCACATGGGAGCTCATGACCGTAAAAGAGCGAAATGGAGGAGTTTTCATGGGAAGTCAAGGAGTGATGGAGCCAAAGTTGCAATCGTAGCAACGCATACTTCTCGACAAAGCAGAGTGTAGCGCGATAGTGCGTACATTGCAACGTTGCACACGAAGGGCAGAAAGTAACAACAAAATAGTGCACGTTAAACAGTTAACGCAAAGGCACTCAAAGGACAATGCGTAGCACAAGTAATGATTCTCTACCAAGGTGCATCCACCGAATGCTTGTTCAGTTTTTGGGTGGTTTCCAGTTGCTTCTCTTAGCAAACAGTTGCAGCTGTAGATGCAAAGAAAGAAGACATAATAGCAAGATACATATGCCGCACGGAGAGGGGAGTTGTAGTACTCAGATGAAGTGTTACAGTGGCGTGTCACAGTATAGTACAGCCTGTAGCACTAGCGCAAAGGGGTCGAGACAGCCTTGCTTTACACGCAAAGGCGTATGATTCTTCGTGTCGCAGCAATATGCGGTGCGAGGGCATGTTGTTAGACAGCTTGCTCGTTTAAGAGGGAGTGTTGATGTTTGGTAGTATCAAAAGTTCTTCAAGTCCTCAATTTTGTGGAGAGTGTTTAGGCACATGTATTCCAAAGAACCCGCAAACCGTTCGTGAAAAATCTCCACCAACATGTTTTATATAAAATTAATTATTTTTAATAATCTTAAGTCTAAACTTGGAAATTAAATAATTAAAGGGTATTAATAAAATATGAGAATGATTCAGAAAAGCTGTGCAATCGAAGTCGGTTATAATCTTAGCCATTGATTAAAGATCTAATCTTACTGCTGATGTCTCAATGAGAAGACTATAAAGGAAGGCTTGAGGGCTATTTGGAAAGACACGGCCGATGAATTCAAGAGATTGAATTCTTCCGCGCAGCAAAGCGTTTTCAGCATGAAGATCGCATCTAAGTGATTCAAATACAGAGAGGCAAGAGATAGTTTGGGTTTGAGGGATCTTGTCTCGACCAAGAATACTAAGTAGAGACAGAAAACCAAATAGAGGAAGCAGCAGCAGTTGTCCAGAGAGTGTGACGCAACACCCGAAGGGTGAGAAGTCGCTCATAGGCACACACAGAGGCGCGGCAGTTGTTTTCTTAGAAATAGCATGATATTTGCGGTGGAAATTAGGACTCGAGCCGGGGAGTGGTCGACGCACTTTCCAAGGAGTGCATCGATCCTGCTGTCAGAGGTGACGGCAGCCCGTTACGTAGGTCCCCACGCAAGCCTATGCAAGTACTCTGCGCAGGCAACACAAAGGGTGACGTGGGGTTTCACCGGGCCTCGGCCCACCGTACTCAAGATGTGTAGGGGACTTGTAGTGTGAGGTAAAACTCATTATATTTGTGTTCTGTGGCAGATCATATCAGATAGCCAACTAGGCATCCACATTGTATTCGGTAAACCTGCTTAACAACAATAAACCCTGATCACCAAAGACCATTTTTCTCCATCAATGTCTTTAGACTTTTCATCCCAAAAGAAGTTATGTCTCATGTGTGTATTGTTCTTTATTTATTTCTTTGTTTCAATCATATTGATCATATGGTAGGTTACCGCAATTTACTTGAAGTATTTATGAAGAAATTTGAAATAACCATGTAATGTAATTTGCGGTGCTGTGAAGGCGAGATTTAATGGCTCAGTGAGGATTCCGTACTGTTAGATCCGGGAATTTTCATGGCCCAACGCATCCAAATCATCAAGGTACACAAGAAGGAGATGTATGGATACAATAGGATCGTATCCTCAATGGAGTTCAGACCATGTGTTTCTCACATACGAAGACCTAGACTTGCCAAGGGAGATGTGGGACTCCTTTCCATGTTATTCTGTGGATCTTCCTGCTGATTTATGGTAGCACTTGATGTGCTCTAGCTTTGCAACTTTGCATAGGCTAAGACACATGTATTCCATACCTTAAATGGTTTTGGAAAATTCCAATTAGAGATGGTTTAATTAAATTAATTAATTGCCTTTTAATGTTTTCCAAGTCTAAACTTAGTGGGAATTAATTAAAGGGTATTAATTAAACTAAATGTGAATCTTCTAAACAAAGTCACGAATCACCTCCAAGTTAATCTTAGCCCTGATTATGTTTTATCTTGGTCACATATTTTGTTCTTAAGTAATTAGATTTGTTAGTAGAATTCAAATTGCATTTTACATTCTCAGCACAAGATGTACTTAGAATAAAATTGAGATGTACCGTACGGGTATATGAGTGACAGTTCTTCTCACTGTGATTCAGGGAGATCCGAGATTTGTCGATGTGGCCAGTGGTTAGCGCCTGTGCCCTTCGCAGGCAGATAGCTCGAATTTATTCTCCGAGGAGTGGCAAGTGTTTGCCCAAAGCATTTTGGGTAGAGAAACATTGCCAAGATGGGACAAATGTGTAGATTTACAAAACAGAGGAGTTGAGAAGAGATTCCGGTGAAGAGCACCATCGTGATGACATGGCGCGTGGGTCGAAGACGATGAAGGAGGAGGAGAATGTAGCCTCGCATCAAAGGGTGAGCAACATAGGAAGAAGGACCTATCAAAGGTCACAAGCCGGTGAGTTAGCCACCATAAGACTCACATCCTGACAAGAAGGACATGAGGAGAAGCAGACCAACAAGTTACCGTCGAAGATCCATAGGTTGTTCTCAGGCTTTGGAGTAAACAGCTTGCCATGAAAGCACACATCCCTCCAAGAGCAAGGTGGGTGACTTGGATTTTGTAGCCCCAGAGTGTTGCTGTGCTGGGGCGGGGTGATCTTTGGAGTAGTCCGCTCGATCTCGGCAGTACTGCTACGGAGCCTGCCAAGCATGCGTAGCAAGATGCATCTTTGGGCAGAAGCAGCACGATGCCAGTGACAGTATGCGTATTAGAAGGTCTCAGACCCGGCGCGGCAGCTGCGTAAAGTTGAAGCAGCAATGGCACATTTGCAAAGTCGTTAGCCACAGAAGCCAAAGGACAACGCAGACTAGCAGTGCTCAAGACTCGAGACAAGATGTGATCATGTTGAACACAAATATTCATTGTTTTGGATAGTTCTTAGTTTCAAAATAAGTAACAAGGGGAGGAGAGAGAGTGAGTTATGATGTTGCGTAGGCAACAATAAAGGAGTTGGTAGTGCGTAGACACAGCACAGCATTTCAAATAGGCTACAGAGAGCCCACCAAGGTCGTTGAACAGAGACAGAAGGCAAAGTACATCAGAGCGAAGTGGTTGGTGGGAAGCGTATCAAGACATCGGACAACATGACGCACGCAGACGCAGGCGTTGTGTATCGTAGCGCATCATAGTGATTGCACGACTCGTATCTCACAAGAGGAGCAAGGAGCCAGGTACCTGATGTGTCCTAGGCACCCAGATTTGGCAATAAGAGGCTAGAATACATGTATTCTCCAACACCTGCAAATCGTTTTTTGGAAATTCCACCTAGAGAGGCTCAATTAAATTAATTAGTCGAAGCGAATATTTCTAAGTATAAACTTAGGAAATATGATTAATTAAAAGGAATTAATTAATTCATGGAGAGAATGTTCTAGAATGTAAGCACATGATCGATTTCTGTTGATCCTAGCCATCAATAAGATTAGAATCGTGGTCGTTGAAACTTCAACGGAGGACTATAAGAAGAAGTCGATGGCTTGGAGAAGATACACCAAACTGACCGAGTATTCGATTTTATCGTAAAATCAACTCTTAGCAGCAACATTCGCCTTTTGAAGGGTGATTCAAAGGAGGTTGAATAAGAGAGAGGGAGAGATAGTGAGTACGAGGAAGCTTTTCCGGCCTCCGGGTGAGTACACGTGTGATAAAAGAGATTGACACAAGAGCCGTGCGCAAAGCATTCTTGGGGAGATTTTCATTTTGTCAGAGAAGGAGAGATTCCGATGCGTTGGGTAGAGGGTCGTATACAAGAGACGACTTCTAGACAACAAATAACGAGAGCAAGAGGAGACGCAATTCAACTTGTGGGACGTGAAAGAATTCACATATAGCCGACGCAAAGGATCGCGCAAAGGAGCAATGAGCGCCTAATTCGACCGAGGTTGTTGATATTTGGGTAGCATTGGATGTGCTCTAGCTCGAAACTCTTTTGGGAGGGGCTATCATGAGATTCCAAGACCCAAAACCGGAGAAATTCCACCGAGCTGGGTTATTCAAATAACTACCTTAATGGGGACCCAAGTCTTAACTTGGGGAAATTAAATAATTAAAGTGAATTAATTTAAACATGTGGAAGAGAATACCCCATGACGCAGATCGTTTTTCTAATCTTAGCCATCGATTAGAGATTAGATCACGACCATGATTCTTCAACAAGAAAAGTATTAAAGGAAGTTGCTTGGGGTCACGGAGAACACACACAGAGACCTAATTTGGTAAATTCTTCTAACAAAGCAGCGTTCACCAAGACCCAATCCTATAATTCAACGGAAGGATGGGGAAGCCCTACCGCGGGATTTGTAATTCAAGGCCTAGGAATACGAATAAAAGTTGCGCATCAGCACCAAAGAGACACAAGTTTCAGGGAAGGAAGGATGCGTACGTTAGTGTCTGCGTGTGGTGACGTGCAGTCAAAGTAGCTCACACATGGTGGGCGGGGACGCAGAAATAGCAAGGCTTACGCAAAGGGGACGCGCAGCCGCAGAGGGGACGCAACACCGTAGAGTCGCATTGGGTTTCTATGGGGCGCATCGGCAACATTCAAAGAGATCCTTTCTAAGTCGGTGTACATTCCTGCTGAAAATAAATTCAAAGAATAAACTTAAAATACGGGGGACAGACATAGAAAATACAACAATCCGTATCACCGAATACCACACATAGGATGTAATCGTAGCTAACATTTTTTTATTAATCGAAAGTACATAGAGAGGAGCACAAGAAACCGCAGTAAGTGCTCTCATTCTTGCCCTAGGCAAGTGAAAATCCTCTCGTATAAATAATGGTCGCAACAAGGAGCGCGCTGGGCTCCTCACGTTCACATCCAAGTCGAATCATCAAAGTGGCGAGTCGAAGACCGGAAAATAGCTGATCTCAAAACTCAAACCCTCATCACGAAGGAAAACACCTATTTCTGCGCAAGGACAAGAAACAGACAAGCACCACCTCCAAACCCCCGTACAGATGGACTCGCCAATGGTCACAGAAAACGCTGCTGAGCTTCCACCTCACACAAGCTCGCCCTCGTACGTTCCACTCGGTGGACCGCCCCCGAATGCTCGGGGACCGCCGGACCGAGCCTGGGCCGGCATCCGCTCATCCTCTCGACCGCGGCCTTCTCAGGCCGGACCGCGCCGGTCCTCGTATCTATGTCGATCCGACAATATCTTCACCGCGCTCAAGGTCGGGATCTCGATGTTATCTCTTCAGATTCAGGCTAGACCGCCAATATCTCCTCGTACTCCGCAACCCTCCTGTCGGGATCTAGTGTTACACCGTATCCTGGCACCCCGCGGGTAACCAGATTCGCAAATATCGCTCGCACCACCCTCTCCAAGGTCGGGATCTATCAATGTGCTCTTCGCACCGCGCCCTCTCGTAATCGGGAGCGTCCTCACCCTGCACCGCGTCCTTCCTTCTCCCGGCCGCCGCGCCGCGATTCGGACTGCGTCCTCCCCGGAACGTCCCCACTCTCTAAGTGCTGACTACTGGCTCTCTCTTCCGAAACACCCTCCTCCTCTCGAACTCACAGCCCACAAGAGGGCTCCTTCTCCAACCGCACCGCAAATCGCTACCACAACGAAACTGTGTACTCAAAACAGAACCCTACTAGGCGGCACCGAAGTCCCCCGAAGCTAAGGGTGAACGAAACAACCCCACGGTGAAGGCACTCGAAGTCCCCCGAGGCTAAGGGTGAGATCTCCGACCGGGAGACACCTCGTCAAAATTAAACATGGTCGTTACACCGACCAAACAACCGGCGTGCTAAGCGTACGTTTAAGTCTAGCTCTCAATATCAATATAGAATAATGCATACCCAAATGAGGTGAGAACCCTCCTTTTTATAATGCCAAACTTCCCTCCAAAAACTTAAATCGGCTTCACTTCTCTTTGACCGCGCAACAATTGGTTAGCTCGATGCCTCCCCATCATACTCATGTGGACCCCAAGGCCCCCTCTAAGTTATAACGTCAATCAACTAGAAAAGAACACTTATTATAAAGTGAGTACTCAAAGTGAGGTGACCCCTCTTATTTCTCACTTTATTTATTATTTCTTAGCTAAAGTGCAAAATAAAAGCAAAATGAAATATTCCATCAGCAACAATTGGGGTCATTGCTGCCTCTCTGCCAAGAAATTGTTGTCCTCACAACCCAAGGGATGGATGTCGTAAGATCTCTGACCCTCTCGCTTATGGCATCTCCTCATCCTATAAATTTTTCCATCTTCACCAAGAACTCTCTCGATCTTCGGCAACGCACTGCTCTCCCTCGGTGTCACTTTGCCTCCGACCGTAGCACCAAGTGCCCCTCATCGTCCCAGGCGTAGCTCTCGGATCGGCCGTACGTCGACCCGCTGCTCGGCATGACACATGGAAGATGTTATGAATCCCACCTTTGGGCAGCTCCAACTTCAGTAAACTCCGGCTCGATCCTCGTACTCACCCCCGTATGGTCCACAAAAACGAGGTTTTTGCCTTCTTGCCTCTTCGTTTGAGCGAAGACCCGTTTGTGACACGTAACCGTAGGTAGACTAGGTCCCTACCTCAAAGTGTTCTCCACCCGACCCCGCCCAGACAACTGCCTTACTCCGTGCTTTTGCCACAGGTCTCTTGAGAGCCCCAAGATATCTTGCCTTCGTGGATCCACAATCTCTGCCTGGCGCAGCTCCTCACCGACACCAAACATCATGTCCACAAAGATAGACAGATATCCACACAATGCACAGTGTTAAAAAGCCACATCGTACAGACATGGTGGGTTGTGTTGTAGCGCACGCCGCCCATGCAGCTATTTTAGCCACGCTTTCCGTCGTCGACGTAGCTAATAACAGCCTTCTAGCCACTTGTTAACTATCTCCGTCTGCTTCGTCCGTCTGGGATGACAACTTATGAGCCTGCACAACTCATTCACTAGTTTTAAGAGTTTCGGCTAAACCACCCACAAAACGGTCGTCCCTCGTCACTAACAACGGTCTTGGGTAGACCAGCAATCGAAAACCTCCAAAAACAACTCTGCTACTCGTGTCATTGTATGTGCCGAAATGGCGAAATGAGTACATTTCTGTTAGCTTGGCCAACCACTACGAAGATGCGCTCCTTGCCTCTGCATCGTGGCAACTCTGGGCACAAGTTCATCGAATACTCTCCCCATTTCCTCCGAATGGGGAAGTGGCCGTGCGCAACCCCGCGATGGCTCATCTTCCCTGTTCCCACCGACAAACCTCGTACCGATGTCGAGTACGCTCTCTCGAGGTCTTCCAAGCAAATCTCTTCGATGGCCCCGTACATCTTGGTGAACCTCGATGGCCTCGCCAATGGCAACTGCGAAGTTCGGAGTTTTTCCCGAGCCGAGATCCCCCGGTCGAAGATCCGTCCCTCGTAACAGACCCCGCCCGCCACCCCCCATTCCCCGTCCTGCCACCGTCCACCCGCACGTCGGCAGCAACTTGCTCTTGAGTACTCAACCAACAGCCTAGGCTCAGCCGCTCAAGCTCAGAGTGATACCCATGTCCACGGAAAGGGCATCACCACCACGTTATTCTTCCCCCTTGACACACGGCGTCGGGGTGCCTGTTCTATCCGGCCATCCATCGCTCCCCGCAACTCGTCGCTCTGCAAAGCACGCGGTGTCGTTATGATCTCTAGTTCTTTAATCGAATCACCACCTACTGTGCACTGCCTTAATTTGGCGAATGAATATTGACACGCATCTCCCTTATCATATATGGGATATAGCTTTCCTCGTGTGGGGAAGGAGCTTCGCCTTCTCGAATGCACCTACGACTCCCTCCCCCGCATCAAATACCGTTCCACCCCTCCCCGATGCACGACTCTAGGACAAAGGGTCACAACCGGCAATGCCGTCACCCACAACCGCCATCACCCTTGAGCTTATCAAAAGCTCGGGCCGTGCCGTATCCGGCTCGAAATCGAATGCCCTCTTCCTCGTCAACTCCGTGAGGGGTGCGTTGTCGAGAGAAACTGACGAACTCTAATAGGTGCAAATACCAACAACCCCCGAAGTTCGTTACATTCGTGCCTCCTGCCAGTCCCCCACAGCCCTACCCCCCCCGTGGACTCTCACCCCCGTCCACCCTATACGTGTCTCGTACACGCATCTCCGTCAATCCAAACTCACACTTGGGAGAGCTTGGCAAAGAATTGTCGTCTTCCAAAAACAAAAGACCGTCTCAAATGGGAGATGTCTTCCCAAGTCCTCGCTCGTATACAAGGATATCATCAAAGAAAACCAAGACAAACTTTCTCGTACATCCCTCGAAAAATGTGGTTCATACACCCATCGTTACTGTCAACCCGAATGGCATGACCAAAACCTCAAAGTGCCCGTGAATACACCCAAAGGCCTTAACGCCCGTTCCCTCATGCGTATCCGTATACCCTGGACCAAATCCGAATTCGAGAAGAACCGTGCTCCTCTCAACTCGTCCATCGCTCACGATCTCGGGAATGGGGTACCTGTTTCTTCGGTGGTCTCTTGTTCTGCTCCTCGTAATCAATGCACATGCGTAACGCTCCTTCATCAAAGACGATCGAAGAAGGAAGGACTGGTGTTGGGTCGAATGGTGCCCAAGGGCCGTTAACTCCCGAATGGCCCGTTTATTCATCCCGACAAGCCTTGGGATGCTCGCGCCGTGTGGTGATTTCGAATGTGGCCGTATCCCTGCTCACCCTTGATTGGAAGCCAAACTCTATCCGTGTCATTCCGCAATTGCCCCAAAAACCACCGTGACATCGTCGAAGAGTCCGAGATCACGTGCACCGTCCATCCCGATTCTCCACCGCCTCCAAGCCCGTAATCGCATCGCCCACCGTGTCTCCCTTGCGGAATGCCCGGCGTCGTGTGCCGGGACATCGGTTCGGGGTGGATACGTGTTCGCCCCTCGTATCTTTTCATGCTTCCCCGTCTTGGGGATCATCCCACCTCATCTCAAGTGCTTCCTCCAACTGTCGTGACCTTCCCGCAGTAATAAGCCACCGAACTCCCAATACCCACATTAGGAAGCCCCAAATGTCCTCACTCACAAAGAAGTGATCGTCGACAGGTGCTCATCGTCATCGACAGTCCGGCACGCACGAGCACATGCTACGGTCTGACCGGGTACCGAAACAAGAAAACCCATCAAAGCCCTCCCGCATGCCTCTCCGCGCAACCATCCGGGCATCAATGAAGTCGGTGGGTGGCCCCCACCGTCAACTAGGACCGAAACTACCGTCCGCGAAGACCGGCTCCTCGCACGCGCGCTCAAGTACTTGGGGACTCCTCCTCACACAACAGAGCCCTCGCAGGGTGAAAATGATGTCTCACCCTCGTTCCCGGTGGTGCAGGCACACCGTGGGCCGCGTAACATTCACCCTCGTCTCCTCATCATCCTCCTCCTCCTCTTCTCCGCCTACCCGGAGAAGACCTTCTATGAAATGTGCCTTCCCACGACATCAGGCCCCATGCTCACGCCCGGCAAGTGAAGCATAATCGCTTCCGTTCCCGGGGGCCCCTCTCTCCGGCCTCGCCCACCAAACTGCTCGCTTCCGGGATTCACGGGGAGGCGAACCTTTCTGTCCTTGGCCCTTAGTCGAAAGCCCGTTTCCGGAAAAAAGGTGGCCTAGTCCTAGTGGCATGATCTCAGAGGTCGTCGAGCTCTCACTTATAGCATTCCGTAGTGTGCCTTGCTTGTTTGACCCAGACCAGGCTGGACGCAGTGGCTCTCGCGCCAGCCTCCACAAACATAGACAGACCATCCGTGCCGACAAGTCAGCATTTATCACTCAAACCCCCAGCAAGTCCTAGACATATGCTCGCACTCTCACCGCTTCAGCTGGTTAGGCTTGGGAAGAAATGCTGCTCCGCATCTCGAACAAACGCTTCTACCTTCGGTGAACTCGCATACGTCGTCACTGTGGAATGCTCCCGTGTCGCCATCCCACAAACCACCGCCCCGGCCCTCACCCTCTGAATGCAAGCGGCAACCATCTTACTTGCTCTCCGTCGTACTCCGAGTTGAACAGATGTCCGGGCCTTTCTCCGCCCGTGACTCTGCCGTAGTTCTGCGAATCACCAAACACTCAGCGCTGGAATCACCACGACGCACGTACTGCTGGTGATCCACGCCCTCGTGCGGTCCCGCTGGCGTTTCCCGCCGTTACCCAATCGAAAGGCGATTCGAGAAAGCATCCATGAACGCTGTCTTCAGGCCTCGCTATTTCGCAAAATGGTCGACACGAGCGACCCCGTCCCCGGCGCCGTTGGACTCTCTTCTTCACCCAAAAGGTAGGCATGGTCGCAAGGCCGGATTGGACCCTCTCCGTGGCCGCCACAACAGGAATGGTATCCGGTATGTGGTGAGATACGTTCACCTTTCCATAACCGAAAAACTTCTAGGGAGGTTTTTCCGATCGAGTTTCATGGCCGAGAGTCTCTCGTGATGCCTCTCACATATGCGCCCGAGGACCGCCCCTTAAACCCTCTCACTGTCCGCCGGGTGCAACTACGCCGTTTCGGGGCCCTCGGCCGGCCGCCGACCGCTTCCGTGCTCTCGATCGCAGCCGCCCCCGAAAAGACTCTTCCGGGATAGGGTTATCTCGGCGTCATAGACCGCTAGCACCAACAGCCGAGCGCATTCATGTCGATACCACCGTAATATCTCAAAGGGAACAAATCAAAGAATAAACAGTAACATGCTTACGTACAGAAAATACAATGCTGGAACCGTATCACCTAACAATTACACAAAGACGTTTAAAACCGAGCTATTTATTAATCGGGCACACAGAGAGGAGTACAAGAAAATTTATATGTTTCCATCTCTTGCTCTCAGGCAAGTGGAAACCCTCTAGACAAAGGACACGCAACAAGGATGTTGCTCGGCCGTTCGAAGACCGAGTCGACCGCGCTCGGTGCTATGAGTCAAGACCCCAAAGAATGATTTCAAACTCAAACCTCATCATCGGAAACGCTCGTTCGCTAGTGACAACAACAGAAATGGGGATGGCTACCATCTCCAAACCCTCCGTAGCAGATGGACTCGCTCATCGAATGCTAGAAATGCCGAGCTCACCCTGTTAGCAAGCCTCGCTCCTCGACGCCCCCACTCCGTGGACCGCTCCAACACGTTCACCAGACCGCCTGATCTCAAGCTCTCCAAGCCGTACTCCGTCCCCCATCCCTCCCCCGATCTCTGCCCCCTCTCAGGTCGATCTTCGCTAACAACCTTTCAGACCTGGCGTCGGACTGGCTGATCTTCGCATTCGCACCCAAGGCCGGATCTTGATGTTATTCTCTGTATCTAGGCTAGATCCTCAATATCTCTCGTATCCGCAACTTCCAAGTCGCATCTAAAAGGCGACCTTCGCACCGCACCGCAACCAGATCAGAATATCTGCCGTACCTACCTTTCCAAGGCCGGATCGGCCAATGGCCGCATCCTGGGGTGCCCTTCCCTTCGAATCGGGACAAAGCCGTCTCACCCAAGACCCATCTGCGTCTTTCCTTCTCCCCCCGGCGTCGCTTCTCGTCGTACCGGACCGCGTCTCTCCCCCGGAACGTTCGCTCACAGCCGACGTTGCCCTCACTTCGGCCGAAATACCGAATCGTTAACAACAAGAGGGTTTTCTAACCGGCACCGAAATCGCCGTTACCACATCGAAATCGAAAGGCATCAAACAGACCTTACTAGGCGGCATCAAGTCTCGTGCTGGCGGTGAAATTCGCAATAACCTTGTCAGTGGCATCGAAGTCCTTTCGAGGGTTAAGGGTGAGATCACCGGGAGATACTCTTGCTGTACTAAATACATACGTGCATCGACTAAACAACTTGTTGCAAGGCGTACGTAAGTTCAGTTTCTCAACATTAAGAATAGTCGTACATTTCCAAATGAGGTGAGAACCCTCTTATAATGCCACCTTCAAAACTTAACTGCTTCCTTACTTCCTTTGACCTCGCGTATTTACCTTGAAGTATTCGACATGTCTTCCCATCATACTCACAAAATTCTCAAGGCCCTCTCTGGCGTGTAGCTGGTATCCATCTAGGAAAAGAAAGATTTTATTTATAAAGCGAGGGTGACTAAAGTGAGGGGACTTTGCTTTTCACTTTATTTATTATTTCTAGCTGAAGCGCAAAACAAAGTAAAATGAAATATTCCAATTAGCAAAGCCAATTGGGAATATTATGTCCTGAAGGCCGTGCGAGAGGTACACAACCACTTCAGGGAGAGAGGAAGCGCTTAGCTTGTTGCATGTCATCGCTCACTTGACTGGACTGCGCGCTGTTTTTAGGAGTTTCTTCATCTAGTTGCCGCACTCATCAGCAACATCTGCCTCCTCGGACAGAGCACTTCGCCGAGGATTTTCTTCCGTTTAAAAGAGACATTTGCACCACAGTTTGTATTCACAACTCGCGAAGAAGTTAAAACCCCCAAATCGTTGCACCGATTTTTCCGCATTGGTTTTTCTATGATATTGTCCGGTGCAATCTATGTCCTTGTCCTGTGTTTTTACTTATTTTTTTCAGTACTTGATATGTATAATGTGGTATTGCAAGGTATTTATTTGATGTTTTCCGAATTATTCAAAAATAAGACCGTTAATTAAAAGAAAACAAGTAGAGGCGATGAATCAGACGATCGCGTAGGGTTTCTCGTTCAGATTCAGAAATTTTCGCGCACGAGGAGCAGTTTTCGCAGACGAAGAGCTAAAGCACGCGAAGAGACAAAAGAGACAATGGTGGGCAAAGAAGGCACTGTCCCGAGTGACAACGCATCTAGGAAGAGGCAAGGAAGGGTGATGTGACTACCAAAGGTTCACGCAAATCCTAAGTCACCAAATAGTGACGCCGTAGTCACAGCAGGGCAACGCGTGGTTTGCTGAGCCAACGTGTGCGTTTGGAGCCCGTCGCTGTCGTGGCTAGAAGAGCAGTTCGTTTTTTTCTTCAAGAGTCGCGCTCGTGGGGAATTGTTTTCCAAAGGAAGAAAGGTTTAGTGGAGCCTTGACAAAGGCAGAGGTAAATTCAGCTACGTAAGACCGCCAACAAGATCCAACGCCTCGACTTGTTAAAGAGTGACGGAGAGGTGTCGTTTTGGCATCGACTCCGCAGGATTTCAAATCATTTTTCAGAGATCGTTACGTTGACAGAGCATCCAACTTTGTCATCCGGAAGGCCGCAGTCCCGTCAGATCGGGACGAGCATCGTATCAAGCATCTCGCTCCGCAAAGCGTAGTTTTTGTTCTCGTTGACGCTCATCCACTTAGTTAATAAGTCGGCCAAGGCTGGCGCTTCATCAGTGGACGTGTCAAGGACTGGCGGGTCTCGTGTTACATTGTCGAGAAGGAAACAACACATGAGATGTGGACCCTTGGGACCACATTGTGTATCAAGGGGATTCTTGTTGAAGAGGAGGATGCTTCGAGAATCACCGATTATTCCGTATGTTGAAGGAGAAGAGATCGACCCCTTCCTCATCGTAACGAAGGCGATCCATGACCGCCCTGGCCGTCGGTGAGGCTACACCGATGAAGGACCCGAGGGTGAGGACCGGGGCCGGCAGTCGCAACGAGTGGGAGAACTTTGTCCAAGGTATTTGGGCGAGGCAACGCTTCCGGGTTGGAAAACATGCGGTGGGGCGCTCTTCAACAAGAAGAGACCGTGAGGATGACCAAGGCGGCATGAGCGCGAGGATCAAGATCAAGAAGGAGAGGATGTGCTCCTCACATCTAAGGGACAACATGGGCGGCAGAGGGAAGAAGAAGAAAGACTCTTCAAAGTTTAGATGCTTAAAGTATGGTGAATTAGGCATTTCGCCACAACATGCCTTGAAAAAGAAGAGAAATCCACGTGCATAGTAGAGCAAAACAGCAATTAAGAGGTACTGAAGAAGACAAACAAGAGATTAAAGAGACAAGCTGATATTTTGGGTAGTATCGAATGTGCTCAGCTCTCGTAACTTTACACATAATATCGCAGGGGCTAGAACAGATCTCCAAGACCCGTAAATCGTTTGGAGAAATTCCACTCGCAGCATAAGTTATTCCAATAATTAATTATTTTACTAATTTTAAGTCTAACTTAGGGAAATTAAATAATTAAAGGAACTATCTAAACACAAGAGAAATTGTTCGAAGTGACGTGGATCAAGTCTTTCTAATTCTGAGTCGTTGATTAGAGATTAGATCACGCCATTGATCACACCAGAAAGTATTGTGCGAAAGGCTTTGGAGTCACTGGAGTAGTCGAGACAACAAGCAACACCAGAGCTAAATCGAAATTTTGGGGGCACGGTTTGTCGAGAATTTTCAAGTGAGTTTGTAGCGTTGAGGGAAGAAGATCGACAAGGAGATTTCACATCTCATGCTTTCTCTAGAATACATTAGCAAGAGAGGAAGACTCAGATTTTGCAGCGCGTAGAGACACAACAAGGTGACGGGGCCTAGGCTGTGCCCCTACCAGCCTCCGTCGCAGGGTGACGCAAAGGCTGTGTAGGCCCACAGGTGACGCAGTCGTGCTGCTGCCGCGGTGCGGCTCACGGCAGTGGCTAGAGGGTTGAGCGCAGGGCCAGCAGGCCAGCACAGGTTCCACAAGCTGCAAAGGGCTCGTTTTCGGGCAGCATCCGTACAGGAAGCACCACTGGCGAAGAGACAAAGACCGCGCAGGCACCCGGGGTTCTTCATCCCCGCCTGAATCAAACTATATTTTGTCTCCGAGAGATAGAGGTACATCTCCCGAGATTTCTCCATGTTTGGGCAAACCATGTCCTGTGCCCTGATTGTATTCGTACCCTATAATAAAATAACCCTCTAAGAGCGTTAAAATCATTTTCCGACATATCGTTCGTTGTTTTCTTCGGACATTTGTTCAAAAATCTTATGTGCCCTTTGTCATGTGGGTGCTATTTTCAGTACCGATTTGTATGTATGTGTAGATTCGTAGTCTGCCGTCAAGATTTCTTGCAAATACTGGAACAACTTGAAAATGTAACCACAAAAGTAGGAGAAGTAAACCGTACTTGCAAGAGAAATTTCTTTAAGTAGTTTAAAATTTTGTTACAGACTTAGCTATTGCGTATCAGGGGAGTCAAGCCACCAAGAAAGAGACGAAGTTTACAACAGCAGGAAGGCAACTAAACACCACGTATCCGAAAAGAGGCGGGGGCGAGCACCCAAGGGACAAAGGTGGACCCACGGTGGCACGCAGCCGCCCAGCTTCACGCGTAGCTGATGCAAAGGTCGACGCAAAGCAAGAGGGGCACGCAGTCCGAGAGGGTGGACGTTGTGCGCGCTGACGGACCGGAGATGCAGCTGATTCTGAAGTTGTCGGTGGGGCATCGTTTTCCGCCGATGCGGCACAGTGTTGAACAAGATTAACAAAGTAAGGGGAAACAATTCCCAAGCACTTTCTAACAAGAAATCCAAGATCCCATCTGCAATGAGTGTGATCGAGAGATGATTCGACAAAATTGGTGAGGATTTCCAGAGAAGGAAACCACCGGGCTGTGAGCAGATTTCCAGATGGTTTCTATCACCAGGAAACCAAGATCCGCCTTCGTGGCCGGGTGAGCAACAACAGAAGAAGGGAGAAGACATCCGTTTCAACACGCGATGCGCAGATGGCCTCTGCGATTGAGACCAAGACAAAGTATGACATCTAATCATCATCTAGAAGGTTGAATCTGCCGCCTGACAAACATTTGATCAAAAGAAGAAAATAGAAGGTTGTAGCTATTCTTTGGCTGACGCTGGATCCGAAGAAGAAGTGAGGAAGCGGCTATGGCTAAGCGTTTGACAATGACGGATTAAAGGACCGCGGGTCTCAATAATACTGCTTGCAGGAAGAATACGGGCATTCGAGAGCGACCACCTTAACCACATTATACCTATACTGCTCCGCAGGAAGATGTCGAAAGAATCAAACGCGATCAGCCTGGCGCTAACAAGGGGAGAGATATCGACCCTTCGCTAGATTGAAGCTGCAACGAGATCAGCTAGTTGATATGGGGGCAACACCTCGATGATGGTCTCCATGGTGGAGACTGTATCGAATGCGGTCACCGATGATCGTAAGAGACCTTGTCCAAAGTGATGTCGTTGTGGCACAACTCAAATTGGAGGACAGGTGTGCAAATCGGCCAAGAGGAGACTGTGAGGATGTCCAATATGAGCAACAAGAAGGAGGAGCCAAGATCAGAAGGAGGAGGTGGGAGGAAGATGATGTTCTCAAGATTTGGTGGGACAGCCACAAGAAATAAGGGAAGAAGAAAATGGACCTTCTGGCGTCCTGGTGCTTCGTATGTGGCGAATTGGGAGCATTGCACCAATACTTGTCCCCCAAGAAGAAGGGTGGCCGTGGAATATTCGTATTCCCCAAGGTCGAGCAAGAACAAGGGATGTGCTAGCAAGGACGATGATGTGCTAGAGTGCTCATGTGCTCGAGAGAAGAGGTGGCGACATAGATCCGTAGTCTTCTCAAACCCAGATGGTAAGGCGGGTGATCCTCTTAAGGTGCCCAAACTCTGGATCACATAACAGCTATGGATCCCTTAATGACAGCATGATGACCGGAGCGCGAAAGAGATTGTTTTGGCACATTAAAGGCAGCTAGGATGTCAAGATCGACAAAGAAGAGCAGCAGGCAAAAGAAGCGTAGAAGCAAAGAAATGTTGCAGGTCGACAGATTTCAAGACAGTAGAGGGCAGAAGCTATTGAACAAGAGAAAAGCAGCCAGAGCTTCTGCAGAGTCACAATTCAGCAGCAGCAGAGCGTCGTTGTCAAGATGGTAACCAACCCACTTGTCCGTCGCATTTTTGTGATGTTCTTTATCGCTACTTGTGAGCAATCGACAGAAAAGAAGAAGCAATAGTCGGCAGTTGCTGCGTGCGCATGACGCATTTGGAGAGGGCGCCGGCAGACAATGAGGCGTTGATCGGGCGGGTAGCCGCGGCGCAAGACAGAAAGTAGCAAGACAAAGGATGAGGCAACAAAGCGAAGCATCGCAAAGGTGGACTCGATGCCATGGATGAGAGTAACGCTCAGAGTGAAGTGTCACAGAGCACATTCCTCGCTAAGAGGGAGTGTTGATATTTTGTAGAATTGATGTGATCTAGTTCCTCAACCTTGGTGAAGGGGGCTAGAACACATGAGATCTCCAAGACCTGCAATCATTTAGAGAAATTCCACCCAGCTCACGTTATGCCAATAATTAATAATTTGACGGAGACCGGTCTAACTTCGTAAAATTAAATAATTAAAGGAATTAATTTAAAACACAAGCAGAATGTTCCAAGTGACGTGGATCAAGTCTTTTCTAATCTTAGCTGCGATTAGAGATTAACACAGCTTGTTGATTGTTCAACGAGAAAAGCGGCTAGCGAAAGTCAGTGAGTTGAGAACAGACACAGAGGGTTAAAGACTTGAGCTAAGTCGACCCCAGGGCGGCCAGCCGAGAATTTTCATGAGCTTTGCAGCAAGGTGCGAGGAGTAGATCTAAGGATTTCAGATTCAAGGCTTCAGGGAACAGATTGAACAGAGAGTGGGTAGATCCGTACTATACAAGCATAGACCCGGGTCACCCAGGACGCACCAACCAAACAATGAGAGGCAACGCAGCCTCACGCAATCCAAAAGGGTGACAGAGGCTTCGTAGGCCCAAATAGGTGACGCAAGCCCGCCCGTAGCCAAAGGCAAAGGCAACGCAGGCTCGTATAGGGTCAGAGGAAGCGAACACAAAGTCGGGAAAGGCCATAGGGTTCCAAATGGGTCAAAAGGGTTTGCCGTGAGATCCGCATGGTGTGAAGCACCCACACCGAAGGGTGACACAGTTGACCTGGTGCACCGTGGGGTTCTTCATCCTCACCGAATCAACCGAAATATGATAATACTCAAAGACGCAAAACACTTCCGTGAGGGTCCGTAAAACATCTTATCGGGCAATATCGGCAAAAATATCTAAAAATACTCAAGAATACCTGAAGCGCGAAAATGCATAATATATTCATTTTTTCATATTTTTAACATATAAAGCACTAACAACATGACATAAACACATTGAAACATTAATATAAAGAAAGCACCTATATAAATGATGTAGTGCAGATGTAAAATAAAAATGATATATCAAAGTCGATACCAAATCCTCGGTTATCCCTTGGTAATTGTCCAATCAAGGACTCAAATGAGGAACTAATAAAAAACATCATCACATATATAAAACTTAAAGTATCTCATCATCATGAGTTATGTATGTAGCAAAGTTGAAAAATGTAAATAAAACTAGTAACTATCTATCCGAGATCAAGATTTAGTTCTCCCCTAACAACTATCTTTCTCATTTTTTTCAACAATTGCTTCAAGAGCTTTTGCACAATTTCTGCACTAGAAACTACATAAGGCATAACCATGTCCGTAGTCTTATTAAATGTATTTCAACTGCAGAACCCCTCCTACCATCTTGGTCCCACACAATTCACATGATAGACGGTTCCGATTTGTCCTGGGACCATCAAGCCTCCCTATACTCCCAAAATGGGTCCAAGGATTTTGGTATTTGCAATGAACTAATCTAAATTTAAAAGCTAGGCACCACAAAAACAAATAATTGACATTAAACACACACACACAAAAAATGGCGAAAGAGGGTGCACAAGAAAGTGTAAAAAATGAAGCTTGTTGTCCAAATATGGAGAAAACCCTTGTATTGGCTCATCAGATGAAAATCATAGCAAATGGAAAAGAACAAAGAAAAAAAATCTTGGTAGGCAAAGAGGCAAGCAAGCACAACCCCAAATTCACAGAAAAAAATCATTAACATAGGCTTTTAAGAACATACCTATTAATGAAGAAAATGTAGTTTCTCTCACTATTCTTCAATCTTCGATCAACAAAAAATTCCGAGTTGATAGTGATAATGCCTCTTCGATCCTCAATCCCTCTCGACAACCACCACAAAGCTCTTCCCCTTCCTTTCTGGGAGCCCCACAGACGAAACACAAAAAAACAAGACAAATTTCTTCAGTCACAACCCAAGAGTGCCTGGCCGATATTTTCAATCGTCACATGATACCTTCGAAATATCGTCGATATTTTGGAAACACGCATGGAGAAAATATCGCATATTTTCTTCGGCGATATTTTTGCTTCTTTGTAGCATCGTTAATATTTCTGAAATTTCGATATTGGCTAACACTAGAATCAACCATATTTCTATTCTCTTTATATAGAGGTACATCTCTGCCGAGATTTTCTCTCCGTTTGGGAAAACCATGACAGTACCGTGATTGTATTCAGAATCGTATGTTAAAACCCACTTCGAAGAGCCGCCTAATCGGTTTTCCGTTTGGGGTTTTTTCGAGGACACTTATCCGAAAAATCTTGTGTGTCCTTGTCGTGCTTATTTTCCGTCGACTCAACCGTATGTACATGGAGAATCGTTAGCGTGTTTACTTCGTTGTCTTCCCATTATTTCCGAAAAGCCAACTTGCAAATGCAAAAACACAAGAGAGAAGTAAATCGTATTTCTGCAGAGAAATTTACAGCAAGTAGTTTCGGTGAATTTTCGCGCGCGAGGGTAACGCACGAGGGCACCCAAACCGACTTGTACAAGCGAAGTTTTTTGGGTGGATTTTTCGGGCCAAGCGTGCTTCTCAAAGAACTCCAGTCACACATGTGCCAGCTAGTAGTAAATAAGTATAAGCAACACAAGCGCGTTTAAGAGGGAGCCCAGACAGATGAGGCAATGCCGTTGGTAGTGACATGGGTACCAAGATGGTGACAGCGCAACGCAATGGATGAGGCGCAGCCGAGTGACCGCAAAGGCAAGAGGGACCATGTCGTCGCCGATCGCAGTAACAAGCTTCCGTAGGAAGTGTTGCTAGAGCACATTTCGGCTAAGAGGGAGCGTCGATTTTTGGGTACTCTGGACAGGCTTCTAGATCCGTGTATCCCCAGAGGGGCTAGAACATTTGAGATTCCATGGCCCGTAAATCGTTTTGGAGAAATTCAACCAAAGCTTAAGTTATCCAAATAATTAATTATTTTAATGGGGACCCTACGTTCAACTTAGGGAAATTAAATAATTAAAGTGAATTAATTTAAACATGTGGGTGAAATGTTTCAAGGTGACATGGACTAAGTCTTTTCTAATCATAGTCATTAACAGAGATTAGATCACTTACGTTGATTCTTCAACAAGAAAAGTATTAAAAAGAAGAAGGCTGGGGGGTCACTGGAGAACATACGACAATCGAATTTGGGTGACTGCAAATTCTTCTCGACGGAAAAGTGCTTTATAGCGAGGCAAGAGGGTGAGGAGCGGATCATCCAAGTCCACAAGAACACAATAAGCGGTGAGCCAGTATCAACACCGCAGAGGCACTGCAGCCTGGGGAAGGGTGGGGAAGAAGGAAGAGTGCGCGTGCTCACGCACCCGCACGCATGTGCGTGCCTGGCCAGGCGTACTCAGCTACTCGCAGAGTTGTCCTAGGTTTTCATGGGGCAGAGCTGAAGTCATCTAGCATTCATGTCTCCTCATGTCCGCCCCATGCCCCTCACCTCAAATGCCTCCATCTTTGCGGGAGAAATTGGTTCCAGGGGGGGATGGCGTTCTATACTCGTTAACGTTTCTTTCTTATTCAAGAACCCATTCGTTGTCTTCCAATCAATAGTGACCCTACCAAGGGTGATGATCCACTAGACCCCCAATGCGATGTTGGTGTCCTAATGCTTCCATCAACAAAAAATAATGTTTGTTTGTTTATATGTCCCCATGGTCACTCATCAAAGTCGGGGATATACTGCACAAACGTACGTGGTCTCAGCTCCTCGGAACTGAAAAAGGAAACCCATCAAAGTTTTTTGTCCTATGTTTTCTCTTCCGAACCATATCTTGGCATCGATGAAGTTAAAGTAGTCCCACTATCTACTAGCACCAAGACATGTTGTCCCCAACTATCCCCCGACCCTTAGCGTTAGGTACTTGGGTACCCCCTTGAAGATGCATGACCCTCCTAGAGAAAACGTTGTTCCTCCTATTGCTCGAGGACGTGGTGGTGAGAATTCTCCCCCGGTGCTCCGTGCCGACATCTCCTCCCATCACAAGAATGTCTCTTTCCTCGACCGTCGCGAGAAGACCTCACGTAGTGTGCTCCCTCCCTCCCGCACACCCCATGATCTCGGTGCCCACGACTCTTGGCACAAAGTTTCTTCTCCGCCTGCACCCCCCTCCGAGTCTCATCATCCCACGTGTTCTCGGGCCCTGATTCCCTCCTCGGGCGGGCGGGAGCCCTCGTGTCCCTCCCTCTCCGCCGGGAACCGCCCATTGGGGTATGGGGGCCCTCGTCCTTAGTAGCATCCGCAACCGGTCCTCCGAACCGCGGCCTCCGGCAAAACAGAAAGTGGGTTGAGCAGACCTTTCAGCTCACGCAAAGGCTCGGCCGCACCACCGGCAAACATGTAAATCCTCCTTGGTTCGGCCAAATTCAAGAACCATCACCAACAGTCTCGCAACCCCCAAAATGCAGGCTCCCCAAGCCTGTCCGCTGAGCTTTGCCCTCCACAAGTGCTCTCCGCATCCTCTCACCAAAACCCTCCAAACACCCTCCCCCGGTAAATTCATTTGGTTGTCACCCGAGGCCTGGTGGCTGGGTCCCATGGAACCACCAGTGGGCTGGCAAGTATCTTCCTCTTTCTCAGGTGCAGGAACCACTCTGATGGCTTCACACCTCTGCTGTCTCAAGGCCGGAACAGATGTCTGTGCTTCTCCATCCATTCTTTGGGTCAGAATTCTCGGATGACCCGCTGGTGCCAAGGTGAAAGCTTCCACGGCGTATACCGAGGCTGCCCTGCAATCTCCTCAGGCTTTGGACCCCAGGGTTCGCGCGGTTGTTCTTTACCGACAAAACTCTGGTCAAGATGAGAGCTTTCTCCAAACTTCGTCCCATTGAATCGATATTCTGGACAAATAGTCTCCATAGTGACAATGTTTCTGCGTACCTCCGTCTGCAAGCGAGAAAATGTGGGATAGTAAAGCGTTGCTGAGTGTGTAGCACCACCTGCTATGTAGTGTGAGGGCCGGTGGGTGATGGAAGTGTTGGATCCTTCCAACCCAGAATTCCCCTGAATCTTTGCCTACCGTCTCCGCCAAAGCTTTCCCGTCCTATCTCTCTCAACCTTGCTAGGTTCAGCACCAATTTCAGAGAGTTGAGCAACTCTTCTACCACCGAACGTTGTCAACCCTGCCTGGATGTAATCCCCAGCCTCTTTCCCTCGCTTCCATATCTCCTCGCTCTCGTAGGTGATGTTCGTCTATCCTATGGGTGCCACAGACCACATGCTCCACAGCGGAGCCAACCTTCTATGAGCTCCACCACCGTATCCCAAATCGAGAGTGACAATGTTAATTTTGGACAAATTAGGTCCAAACTCCATGCTGTGATGCCTTTACGAAGATACCAACAGTTTTGTCAGTTCGCAGTGTGCGCATCGTATCTAAAGACCGTCTTGATCCGATGAGCAAACATTTATTTTGAATTTATTTTTAACCTATTAAAAATATGTGCAGTGTCGGCCTTAAGGTTATGTGCCCCAACGTATGTGTCACAAGCACCCCCAATGGATGGACATAAACAAGGTCAACGTTGAAGGACATCGACCCTATCTCATCCTCACATACCTTCTCCTCATCGATTGATTCGATTACTTGGAGTCTCTTCTTCACACATGGGAAAGTGCAACAAGGAAGAAAACCGTTTTGGATTTCTATTTTCGCTAGGTTTCGAAGAAGAATCTCGCGACTACGTTGCTGACTTTGGTCGTCACAAGGTCAAACACCTAAAAAAAAAAACCTTGATTTAATCCGCATTTTCAAGAAATTATTTTCGAGGCAAACATTGATTTCCGATCATCGTTGACCTAGTCGCTCATTGGGTTACATGACCATTGATCACCATGACTTTTGGCCGATTTTTTATCCACCGTTTGGTCGTTTTAGAGGTTGTGGTGATTTTAATATTCAAACTTTTATGCAAAAGAAATTGGAATATTAAATTTTGTCGATTTCATCAGAGATGAATAAATGGCAAGGAGGCCCAAGGCAAATAAAAATCTAAATCAAATCCTTCGTAATGTGAAAGGGGATCAACATAAAGTCGGATTTCACACCTTCATGTGTGAACAGGATTTTTTTGTATGTGGACAAGGCCGAAGCTCGACCAAGTCACGGCGCATTGGAGACAGAGGTGGAGATCATCTTGTGAGACCAGCTCACAGATAGTGAGGAAGATTCTCGAAGGAAACCCTATGAGCGGGGCCCAAGAAAGAAGCGTTCTCCATACTTGTATAAAAGGAGTGGCAAGTGAAACCAGTGAAGCATCTTTGAAATGACACCTGATTTGTCCGCTAGACTATTCGCTTATTCAACTGCTTAGTTGAGATTGTTAGCCGGGCGAAAGACAAGCGATTTCTCTCTGCGAGGGAATCCTTCTCCTTTCTTGAGAAGCCTCTTGAAGGAGCTTGTACCGATTTTCCTCACATCCAAGCTTTTTGAGGCCGCGCATCCTTCCTGGGCCTACAACGTTGTCACAGCAGACACCAAAGGCAGTATTGGTGCAGTGAGGGTTCGCAACACCACTTCTCGCACTCATTTTTCGAAGAAGGGAGCCTCCATTCCTTTAGGAGATCAGTAAGGAAGCTGTCTTGGGAGCATATTTTCAGCACTTACACTGGCCAACATTCTTCCATCATTCACAGTCAGCACTGCAGAACCGCGCTATTTCTTGCAGCTGCGGTGCGAGGGTCAACCTTCAATCTTGAGCTTGTTTTTAGGGAAAAGGGCCAACCCTTTTCCCCCGAAACCTTGCAAGAAGGATCCTCCTTCAATTATTGTATTATTCAGCTATATGTATGCAAAGCTCAGCTAGACTATGTTTTTCAGATCTAGATCTCATATCTAACATTTTAAATATCAGAAAGTCATGAAACCCTTGCCGGTTATCTTTCGATGTGTATAAGTGATCCCTATTTTTCTTCTGTGCTTATAAACAACCCAGATCTGTTATTTCATTCCATTTTAGCAGAAAACTCTAAAAATGACGTCGGCAAGCTTCGAAATCGTTTAGTCAAGTCGTGGATTTGGCCTTCCTTTAAGCCACTGTATTCTGAGATCCTGTTTAAACAAGAAAAGTGATTTGTTTTGAATATTTTTTGGGTGGAGTCCCAAATTACATATGCTAAGGGATCCCAGCGTTATTTTCCTCATTATACCAATTTTTTTGAAACAACATTTTTTATGTATATTCCCAATTAGCAACCGCAATTTGGAATATTTGATTTTTGTATAGTTTTGCCGACTATAGTTAATTAATAAATAAAAGTGAGAAAAGGGGTCTAACTCACTTAAATAAAATAAAGCAAGCCTCAAGAGAGGCAACGTTGTAACTGCTGAAAGCCTTGGGGGTCCACACACACATGAGAGAGGCCTCACATGGGAGCCCCAAAGGTAATCGCGCAGTCAAGGAGGAACTCAAGACGTGAAGCTAGGGTTTTGAGGAGCTAGCACTATAAAAGGTGGCTCTACCCATTTGGCATTGTTGATATGATATTGATATTGAGAGCTAGACTTCTGTCTACTTCAGCACGCCGGTTGTTTAGTCGGTCTGCAGCACTGTTTAGTGCGAACTGAGTGTCTCCGGTCGGAGATCTCACCCTTGGCTCCGGAGGACTTCGAGTGCCTGCTCGAGCAAGGTATTTCCTTCAGTTTCTGTAGGTGGTTTGCAGTGGATTTTTGGGTGGACGTTGCAGAGGAGTTGGCCACTTGAAGTGATTGCGCAGTCCAGGAGGGAGGACGCAGTTTCTGCAGGGAGGACGCAGTCTTTGTTGAGCAGCGTTGTTGTGTGGTGATTTGGCAGTGGTTTCAGCGTTTTCCAGCCTTGAGGAGATTGCTATTTCATCCGGAGGTTTTGCAGGAGGATTTAGCCCCTTTCCTCAGCGTGTTTCTTGAGCTACTGCGCTGTTCCTGGGAGAGACAACGTTTTCACTGAGGAGGGTTTATTTGGTGGATTTTCGGAGGTGGTCCGTTTGGCATGGTTTCCCCGGGTTTTCTCCGTGTGGTGAGTTCCGTGGTCTCAATTTTTACCTCATTCCTAAGAAGAGGATCGCCCTCAGGCCTAGCATTCCAGCCAGCCAGCCAGCTTTGACGGCAGCTTTTCCTGCCACTGATGCGTCAGAGTGTACCCATTTCCTATTTTTCTGAGAGGATTCTTCACTTGCCTTGAGCAAGGATAGGTGCATTTATTCTGATTATCCATTGTATCTCATTATATTCTCAGATTAATAAAATGGCTTAGCATTTCCGGCATTTTTATGTCTATTTGTGCCATATTCTAGTTCCGGCATTTTGTTCTATATAGCTGCTTGTTGTTTTGCGGTGTATTACTGTTTATTTCCCATTGGGGATATTACAGTGGTATCAGAGCATAATTCTGGCTCAGCCTGTGGTCTATGACATCGGGAAAGAGATCGTACAGAGGTTTTCTGGAATTTTTGAGCACTAGCAGTTGCAGTACCAAAAACGCAATTGGAAAAAGGGCCAAAATATAAAGGGTCAAATTTTGAAGTTTGGAATTAGAAGAAACGTTTTCTGGGTTTTTCTGGGTTTTGGGCAAGGATCACCTTCCCAAATTCCTAGAATTTTCTGAGTAGTTTTCAGTGGGTAAATCGGAGGTCGAAGTTAAGCAGCAGTATGGGTTTTCAGCAGCCGTGCAGTTTCTGAGGAGCCTGTAGACACATAGCAGAAAGAGCTGATGGCAAGTGATGATGATGAGAGGAGATTTAGAAAGGCATTCCTACTCGTACAGGAAATATCACAGAGACTCACTGCACTGGAGGTTAGGCAGGGGGAAACCCCAAGGGGATTTCGGATTGGTGAGGGATCAGGCGCATCCCACCATTTGCCGGGGCATGGTGCCACTCAGCATATGGCATCACACACACCCACACGCCCTACCATGCCCACTTTTCTGGATGAAGACATAGGGGCAGGAGCACGGCGAGAGATGGATCCGGCTCGGATGGCTGGCATTTTTGCAGAGTACCAGGCTTACGGACAGGCGTTCATGGATTCTCTCCCCTTCAGAGTCTATCTCCAGATCCAGTATGGCATTAGATTCCGTGATCATCACCAGGGGCACAGGCACCACCGTGATGACCACCGCGCAGCTAGCAGATTTCATTTGCCCACGTTTGATGGCTCATCAAACAGTTCGGCAAAATCTCGGGTGGAGAAGTTGGATACCTATTTCCAGCTTGACCGAGTATCGGAGAGGGAAACCATTAAAATGGTTACCTCGCACTTGGAGGATGAGGACACACAGGATTGCAGGGAGTCTGAGGTTACACCTAGTGTGACACAAGATTCACCCTCATTGGAGACCTCCTCGGCCATGTCGGTTGATGTGGTAGTGGAGAAGGTAGAGCCTACCTCAGTAGAGCCATCCATTGAGGTGATGACTGGAGTCGCGTCCGAGTCTTCGGGTGGTAGCAGCACACAGATGGGTGCAGTGTCAGGAGAAGTATCCACCTTCGATGAGGCACTAGCAGGTACAGAGGTATTGGATGATGGTCGCAGACAGCGGTATCATCGGCTTTGGACGGACCTTCGAGTTTTGAGAGAGAAGGCCACGTCAGTACGGGAGGCCATTTTGTTGCAGGACCAGGAGCTGGAGGGTATGAGAGTGACTTGTGCCAAGTCGGCGGCCAAGTTGGCTCGCATTGGGGAACAACTGGATTCCCTGATGGTACAACCCGAGGGCACATTGCAGCGTCAGATCATTCCCCTTCAGGCATGCATGGATGGGACTAGCAGTGTTGTTGGGTCATCTCTTCCCATCGAAGAGAGAGAGGCAGAGCCACCTAGTCAAATCTCATATGTTGACTTGGATAGCGGTATGAGACGATCAGAGTTGCACAGGGTACAGCATCCACATGTTGAGGTTGGATGGAGAGAGATTTTGAGTTGGTACTCGGTGGAGCGGGCTATGGAGATGGTGATGGATCCGAGTGTAGCTCAGCAGGAGTTTCTATGCATGGGGAATATAGGAACCCCAGATTGGCATTGGGATCCAGGTGGGATCACCTATCGTTTCCCAGTCAGGTCGGCTGACTATGTCTTGGAGAGTACAGTTAGCCTAGTAGTAGAGCATGTGCAGTTTCGGTCAGCTCCAGTGGCCAACCAGTTTATGGGCAGACTCCCTAGGTTGTCTTGGCATGACATTCATACACGGGATCACGGGGTGGTCAGCACACCTCGGCAGGAGCTTGTCGGAGGAGGTGGCATTGGCAGGCCACCAGATGGCACCTTGTATGGGGCCAAGGATTCTTCACCTTTGTGTGGGGCACAGAGGACGCAGCAGAGCCGAGCAGTGGTGGTAACACTACTGACACACGGGGAGATTCACTTCTCGGACCCCTTGAGGAGTATTTGGGGTGATGATCCTTTCGTCGGCAGGTATAGTGATGCGACGGTGGAGACGATGTTACCGATTGGTGGTAGTCGGACCTGTAGAGGCACAGCTCTAGGACATCACATCCAGGGATGTGTGGGAGCCTCTAGCATTGAGAGGTGGATTGCCGGTGGACATGGAGTAGCATGGTGGTGTGCCATAGTGTGTGGGACTGCATTGTGGAGTAGGAGTATCTTACATCACATTGAGAGCATGCGGAGAGTGACCGATGCCTGGACACAGTCAGGGCACGAGACGGTACAGGGTGCTACAGCAGTAGCACATGGTATCCAGCAGCATACCGAGGTATGCCTCAGTGTGTGGTGGCATGTCGAGGAGTGTATGGATGATCAGTGGTATGCGAGGGCATATGGTGCTACACAGCAGAGTCTTAGAGCATTGCTTCCAGAGAGACTCATGGACAGGGACACTGGGCTTACCTTTGGGAGTAGTTCACCCAGGATCGATGGAGAGACAGAGGAGCGATACTTGGCAGTATCTGTGGGGACTCACACACCTGACTCGCTTCGACATCACTCACAGGTACAGTTGATTATGTTTTTGACCTTTGGCACTTTGGGCGTGAACAGCAGGGTACGCGGGGTTCACCCAAGATATTTGGATGACACTCAGTACACTAGGCGAGAGACTTCTCAGCAGTGGCACCGGGTTGGTGTGCTAGTTGACAGCCACAGTTTGGGGGATGAGATGATCCTTTGCAGAGGTGGTGCATCAGTCATCACTGAGCCTACGCTTGGGGAGCAGGTCATGAGGGAGACATGCATCATTTTTCCCTCAGGGCATGTCGAGATCATACATGAGCAGAGGATACGGGGTACAGCAGAGGTAGTATCCCAGTATGTGTCTGGGCTCCAGACACTGTATCGACACTTTATCGAGAGGATAGGTGGCATGTTCGATATAGATGAGATGGCGGAGGTAGAACAGGAGGGCATTCCTTCTGTATACCAGGGTGAGGACTCCTTTTCATATGAGTCCATAGGATCAGTTGAGGATGCTTCTGGGGAGCGAGAGCAGTCATGCATGGATGGTGACAGTAGATTAGAGCTATATACTAGTGTCCAGGGTGAGCAGTCATGGGACTCTGCGAGAGATACTCTGGGTGAAGAGTCACTTGTGACACTTCAGCTAGAGTAGCAGGTGATGGAGCCTGAGTCGACAGAGGAGGACACTACTCACATCAGGCATGATATTCCTTTGAGAGAGAGCCAGATGGGCACTCACATCGAGTCTGTGGTGGATATGCAGCTAACCGCGGGGTCAGCCATTGAGGAGGAGCAGTCAGCTGCATTGACATCGAGTACGATGATAGCTGTTACAGATCCATATCCTCTGGAGGTGTTGGAGGTTGATGGGATTGTTATGCAGGGGGCCAGTAGACAGCAGGAGTTGTTGGATATGTTGGAGCATCCATCTTTGGGTGGACACTGGGATGAGGCACAGATAGATGTACTCGCAGTCAGCAGAGCTGCAGCGTTTTTAGTGGGTAGCACTCTCCAGGAGTACATCGATGGAGCTTGCAGCATACCTTGCCCACTTTTGCCCATTATAGAGAGAGGGGCTTCCTTCTATAGGCAGCTTCCATTGACAGACAGGGTAGAGCAGTGGGAGTTGATTATAGGCTGGCGGCAACATCCCAGGCATGTTCCATATACCGTTGTTGTTGCCACATCAGATTCTTCTTCTAGGATGGACTGGCGGGAGATCATGAGTTGGTACCCTCTTGATGTTATGGTATTCTTCGGAGGGAGCACAGCGGAGCAGGGGCCCATGGACATAGCACATGTTCTAGATTCCAGCTGGCAGGGGGACACAGGTCATCATTTCTTCAGCACCCCATCCCGATTTCAAGAGAGCGGGATCAGCATGGGGTTGAGTCACAACTTGGATTGGAGAGAGGTGATGAGTTGGTATGCAGTTGGAGGGGTAGCATATGCAGCTACAGGTACAGCGCAGCAGGAGGCCGAGAGCGTTGATGCTCGTTGGTGGTCTTCACCTCTTAGAGCATTGGTCATAGCCAGAGGCAGTGCACAGTCCGAGCCGTGGGACTTGTGCGATTATTGGCCACAGTGGCGATGGGATCCGGGAGGACTATTGGTTGGCTGGTACCGTGAGAGGCCAGTTTGGGATCCTGTCATTGAGATATCCCTTCGTATCAGGGTGATGCAGGAGACAGAGAGGTTTCAGTGGGACCCAGGGACATTTTGCAGTATCGGTGGGGAGCATCAGCTAGAGAGTAGGCTTGTTCAAGCATTGCTTGAGAACAAGCAATTTTTGCCGGATGAGGATGCCACTTGGGAGAGCGAGCAAACTTTACAGCATCCATCACTTCAGTTGCTTGAGGACAAGCAACGTTTTGCCGGGGGAGACTGTAATATTCCTAATTAGCACCGCTAATTGGAATATTTGATTTTTGTATAGTTTTGCCGACTATAGTTAATTAATTAATAAAAGTGAGAAAAGGGGTCTAACTCACTTAAATAAAATAAAGTGTTTCCCTAGTAGAGGCAACGTTGTAACTTAAAGGGGAAAGCCTTGGGGGTCCACACACACATGAGAGAGGCCTCACGTAAACTCCTAAGGTAACTGCGCAGGTCAAGGAGGAACTCAAGGACGCAGTTAGGGTTTTGAGGGAGCTAGCACTATAAAAGGTGGGGGTTTCACTCCATTTGGTATTGTTGATATGATATTGATATTGAGAGCTAGACTTCTGTCTACTTCAACACGTTGGTTGTTTAGTCGGTCTGCAGCACTGTTTAGTGCGAACTGAGTGTCTCCGGTCGGAGATCTCACCCTTGGCTTCGAGGGACTTCGAGTGCCTGCTCGAGCAAGGTTTTTCCTTCAGTTTCAGTTGATGATTTGCAGTGGATTTTTGGGTGGACGTTGCAGAGGAGTTGGGGAAGTCCGCACTGCCAGCCCAGAGAGAGGAGGTTAGTCAATAGGAGGACGCAACTTCCTTGTTGAGCGCCGTTGTTGTGTGGTGATTCGCAAGGTTTCAGCTGCTTTTCTTTCAGCCTTGAGGAGGTTGCCATTTCAGCCGGAGGTTTTGCAGGAGGATTCAGACCCTTTCCTCAGCGTGTTTCTTGAGCTTCTGCGCTGTTCCTGGAGGCACAGCGTTTTTGTAGGAGGAGGGTTTCTGGGGGCGATTTTCGGAGGTGGTCTGTTTGGTAAATGGTTTCTGGGTTTTGTCCGGAGCAGTGAGTATAGGTGATCTGTAGATTTTTAGCTCATTCCGGCAAGGGGATCAGCCCCTAGTTTGGGCCTCATTCCAAGAAACAGTTAGCCATTGCTAGCTTTCTTCCAACACTGGGATGCGTCAGAGTGCCCATTTCCTATTTTTCTGAGAGGATTCTTCACTTGCCTTGAGCAAGGATAGGTGCATTTATTCTGATTATCCATTGTATCTCATTATATTCTCAGATTAATAAAATGGCTTAGCATTTCCGGCATTTTTATGTCTATTTGTGCCATATTCTAGTTCCGGCATTTTGTTCTATATAGCTGCTTGTTGTTTTGCGGTGTATTACTGTTTATTTCCCATTGGGGATATTACAT
>JAXQQM020093060.1:0-104491 GCA_034641835.2 Pinus albicaulis
GAGAAATTGTTGCAATAAAAATGTATCGATTGGTATCAATAGTAAAAGCGCTGGAATAGTTACATTGTTCTGATTTTAAAATACAATTTTAAGAGCATATGTGAATATGGAAAACTAGATCTTAGTGAAAGTCTGAGACTCTGGAAAGGGTCTTATAGGAAATGCATTGTGGTAACTTCAGAGAACTGGGATATGACTTTGTATTTTTCAGTTGATGATACAATGTCAAGTTGAAATAAAATATGAGTGCATTTGTTTGATTGATCTTTAAATCTGATCTTGAAGGCGCATGTGAAATATTTGGTTTGAATGATGAAGTGGAAATGCAGATTGAAGTTTTGAGATGATTTGTATAAACCCATGTGAATGTTGGCATTGATATGGTTAAGGAGACATTTGAACATTGTTTGAAGGTTCAAAAGTTATGAAATTGCTTGAAGGTGAGTGGATGTGAGATTGATAACATATGAGATGATATTGAATGATTTTGAGCCTTACATTGGAAAGATTCCGCAGGTTGAATGATGGTGTGAATTTGCCAGTAGATTGAGGTTTTTGATTTGGGTAAAAGTTTAAGATGCATTCTTATATACATGGTTATTGAAGATCCTGAGATTTGCAGGCCTTGCCTGCGTCACATGTCCCTTGAATACTGCGTTTGAAAGTACTGACTGTGATCTTCGGGTTGAATCTGTTAAAGATGTAGGATCTGGTATTGATGATAAGGTTTGATCAGAAAATTCCAATAATTTTATTGATCAAACTTACTTACCTTTTTAATTATTTCATCCTGTGTGTATGCCTTTCGCTTCCACTGTGTTTCTAGTTGTTTTACTTCCAAGAACACTTCAGACGTGTACTCTTTGAAAAGTTACGCTTTCACCAATTTTTCACATATAGATTCAATAATTTCCTTTGATAATTTTGATGTTTTCATTGCTACTTTCTCGGCCATGTCTTTTGCTTCATTATCCAAGCTAATACTTGGAGTAGGTCTGTTGGCATCTTCAATAGTTAACAAGTTGAGAGGAAATCTCTCCAGTCTCTTGTTTCTGTATATTTAGAAGGCTTCCAAATCATATTGGTTAAGTTGACTGGATGCAAACTTAATTATATATGAAAAAATTTCCATGTCTTGGAAGAGATCATCAAATCCATCTATTTCCTTTACAGAAGGCTTCATTTTGAGCTCAATGGTGTAATTTTTTATTACATCATTTGGTTCATATAGCCTCTTTGGCATTACTGCCAAATTCAATAGATTAATCTTTGAAACTTCCTTGTAAGTATGGACAATATCAAAAAGTGCAAAAGTACCACACTGTAAAGCGGAATTAGGCCAAACGACCTTCTTAGCATCTTTCAGTTGTTTAGTAATACCATTAACAAGCTCGTAGACCATCTCTCTTTCAAGTAACTTATCATGAACATAATATGGTAGGACGCGGGGAGAAGCATAACTCCCAAATACTCTGACATATGTAAAATTCTCCTCTGCAAACCACCTAGCCACAGAAAGAATATCTGCACTAGCCTCTTCAGAAACTCTATGGGTTTTCTTATTGAATATCATCTAGTGCATAAGCAACATGACTCCATGGAAAATTTTATAAAATGCAGATGGAAGTCCGAATCCCAAAGGGCTCTGTGGTAAATGTGGATTGGGGTAGGGTCTTGAGTAGTCCATTTCCATCCCATGGTAGGAAAACTAGAAGAAAATCATATTGTGTCCATGACATAGGCAAACATATAAAAGGGAGGTATTTCTCTTGATGAAACACTCCTTTTATTCCTGTATTCTGTGATGTGTTTGGGTAAACTATTAGATAGGATATTTTCCCAATTCAGAATTAAGGAATTGACGATTGTGTCAATCAATGGAACCCAATCTACTAAAAACCTAGTGGTATAAGGTTTGGAAAACAATCTACACAACATATCGGCATCATAGCAATAAGGGTAAGGAATATGGGCAATTGAGTACGTACCGATTTTATATCGCTTCAACTTTCCCTGGTCTTCCTTCCATTCTTTTATAACTTTTGTTAGATCTGGATTGTTTGCTTTAAAGCCTTGGAAAAAGGCTCTGTGATAGTTTTTTCATGGGTCTGGTAAGTGGTACATTGCTTTTAAATCATCTGCCCTGAAAGAACCAATATTATCGCTTCTTTCTCAAAAGTTCTGTCTTTTATGTTTAAGTGGTTAATTTCCCCCTTAACCATATCTGTGTAAGAGATAAATTTTGGCCTTGCGGCTACCTTGTGGACGAATGAACATGCAACGTCAAAATCAGTTGGGTCTAAAGAAACAGATAATTCTACTGAAGCAACTTTATCTATCACTATTGGCTTTTCATTTCTGAAAAACTGATACATTGCCTCCCATGACAAACTAACACATTCATTGTTGCAGGTGGTGTCTGAAAATAAGGGAGACATGTCTAAATATTTAGTAGACTGTGTTTGAGAAATATCTTTGCCTTTCTTGTTCACCTCTATTTTCTTCGTTCTATTAGTTGGTTTCCTGATTTAAAGTATACAGAACAATAATTAGAAATATATGGAACAGAGAGACAAATCTGTCATTAATTTATTTCAAATATGAAAAAATAGATATGAATCTATCAAATATGATATTTAATCATCGATAATCATTTAAAAATCAAATATCTTACATCTTCGCACGAAATATCTATCAATCAACTTAAGTTGTTAGATCTCGGATTTTGTTTTGATTCGACATAAGTTATTTTGCATGCTTGAGTAATTAAATGCCATTAGTTCACATATCACAACTTATAAATTTTACCGTTTATGATGTTTATCCATAACTTCTGCGAAATGTGATCTGCGCAAATCACATATCGCAACTTCTATATGGTAAATAAATTTACTTTTGGTTAAGTTGTGCGAAATACAAATTGTGAATTCAAGAATTCATGCGGCCGCGCTTTATGGGACTTTAGAGCTTTATATTTATTACTTTTTTGGCTCATCGGGTCCCCATAATCACAACTTATGCCGAATTTCTTTATAAGTTGATATTTTTAAATGAGGTGCGATGTGATAACCAAATTATAACGATAATTGAAGCATTTGCAAGTTTTAAACATAACTTCAGAAAAGGCTTTAGCATGTTTTGCAACCCACATGACTTAATGGTTTTCAAGTCTTTTTTGGTTGTAAGTTATGCGGTTTGTGATGCGCACTAAGAAATAAAGCAGAAAAAATCAAAGAAAACTTTATTTCCTAAAGTTTTTTGTTTTTAAAGATAAAAATAAATTTCCTATTTATTTCACAAAAATTGGCGATTCACTTAGGAGAACCAACTATCTCTGACTAATCTTTTTTGAAATTTCTAAAACTTATTTGAAAAATAAAAATAGTTGCAGGAATGAATTTCAAACAAATAATATCTTAATAAGCAATGGAATTTCTCTTGATTATAATTCATAAGAATCCCTCTTTTAAAGATATAAGTATGAGAATCTATATTAGTCTTTACTCAGTTTAAAAAGATAAAGCAAGTGGCTCTTACAGATCAGCTTTATAAACATTTACTCTTTTATCACATGTAGAACCTCTATTCCAATAAGAAATTTAAGCTTTTGGCAGGGTAACCTTTTACCCAACAATGATTCATTGTCCCATCCAATGTTTCTTACAATTTCCAAAAACAAATTCTAATTTTTGAAACTTTTATTTTTATATCATATTTTTTTTTTACTTAAAAGCCATTGTCTTGGCTTGGTAACCAAATGATGACAATGCCATCCACTATTTGTAATTAAACTGATCAAGCTAGCTCTTGATGAGACCCCTTGTCCTCTTGATATAATCTCAAGTCATTACCATGTTTTAGTAGGCAGTATTGGTAATGTCAGTTCAACTGTTTCCCTATGAACATGGTAAACAAGCTCGTGATGAGACTTATTTTCTTTTCAGTTTTTCTAGTTATAATATTTTTTGAATTTCTTTCAAAAATTAATAATTTTTCCCAGATGGGGTGAATCATTGGTCCTTTTGAGGATTCTGGATGATAATGTTGAGTTTTATATTGCTTTTATGTAAAAGAGTATTTCCTATGTTAACAATTCTTTTCTTGACTGATAACAGAATAGTCATGCTATATAAGGATGAGATTTCACAAAGAATAAATAATTTCAGTGAAATTACATCTTTCAGTGAAAATTAAATCTATTTGTCTTTCAAATCTTTCGACTGTTTCCTTAACACTTCTTATTTCTATAAGCGATAAATAAAAAAGGATCATATGAGATTTTATTTTGAAAAACCAATAATTTATACTAAGCAACTTTTATTTTTCTAAGGAAAAGAAAAAGACACTAGTATACAAGGAATAGAAGGGGTTACCTCCTATGAAAAGTGTTTTTTCAAAATCTTCCCATTAACAGGCAAAGATTCTCTTTTGCTTGATAGAGCTTGCAATAAAAACGTCGATGGGCCTATTTCTTTAATTATTTGAACTAGACCTAGCCAGAGTTTTTGAAACTTCATGTGTTTACTGTTTTCCTCATGCGCTTAGTCCCATTTCAATACCAGATCACCAATTTGAAGTTTTTTTGGAGTAACAGAAGTTGAATCAAATGAGGCTTTTACTATCTGTTGATGATGTGCATGAGTATGTTTATCTTTTTCTCTTTCTTCCTCTAACTTACACTACAAGGAAAAGACCCTCTAGCGGAGGTTATAAAGGAGGTTTTTAGTGTTATAAAATTGGCCAAAATTGTCAAAAAAACATTTGCTACAACATCTGTTGTTGTGTAACCAGCTCCAAAAATAGAAGAAAAGAGATATGAACACCTTAGAAATAAGCCACTTCGAGGGGGCAACCTCCAATACATTACATAAATGAACAATTCTTGGATGATACAATTTACAAAACCTCCTTTCTATATATAGGAGTCCATGGGGCCATAATCTAATCCTAGTAGGCCACAATGTAATCCTAGCCGACCTAACAATAATAATTTAAGGGCACAATAATAACAAAATGGGGGTTACAAGGGTACAATAATAACAATAAGGGGGTCTACACTAACATAATAAGGGGCTATACTATTGATATAGGGACTTAACATGCCCCTCTCCTTCAAACAAGTGTTGTCCTCAACGCTTGATTATTTCTTGATGCTTCTGTATAAAATTCTCATTCTCCCATGTGAAATATTCTGCAGGAAAGTTCTTCCACTTGCTGAGATACTCTGAAATTGATCGTACTTGTCAAGTTCTTGTTTCTATGACTGCTTCATAACTTCTTTCGATGTGATGTTGATCTTCCTATTGTTTCATTAGATTCTGCACCAAAGTTGGGTTATCCTTTGAGAGTTGGAGAACTTGTTGTTGATGCTCACTGTGATCTTCCACTAATTTATCATCCATATTAGCTATTATTTTATCCTTCAAACCATCCAACTTAGCCTCCATTTCTGCTTTTAAGCCATCTATTTCATCTTCTATTGCTCTTCGTAAGATCGAAACTTGTTGCACTTGGTACCGTAATTTTGATATCTCATACTGCAACTCTTCCTCTTCATGCGTCATAGTATAGGTTTTTGAGGGATTAATGGGTATGGAATTATTTTTTGGAGGCATAATAGAACCCATTACTGACAAAATTTCTTCAATATTCCCTTGGAATCAATTCAACTTGATTCTTCAAACAAGACTTATGCAATTCGGAAAAATACACACATTTTTCTTTCTTTTGAGGAGCTCAATATTGAAATTGGATTATCTCTGTTATTGCGGCCCTTCAATATTTTAAATTCAGCACTGAAGTAGCCCTATGCATTCTCTTTCTAATTCCATAGGTATGACCTGATTTGGATTCTCCAAGACAAATTTCAGGTCCATAACTCTCAACAGATCTTAATAAAGACTGCTCAAGAGAGTTAACTCAGACGATTTCCACACGTGTCACTGTTTCATCCTTTGTCTCTGAAATTGATATCCAAGAAACTACAGTCTGTGTAATTGCAACCACATTTTACGGCACTTAAATCCGATGCCCAGAGAGAGAGTTATTGAAATTTTCCCACGATCACCTCTTTGAGATGCAATTCAGGAGCCTAAAAAAGCACTACCTTCCACAGATCATATCTCCAAAAATATTGCGAACCAAGCTCTAAAATTTTTTGACTAATTTCCTCAGGATTTTAGCTTCGCACCATACAAATTTCATATTCTGAACCTTCGTAGAAAAAAATTTATAGCGCAAATTCCACGATGACCTGTTTAGGAGCCTGAAAAAAGACCTAACTTCCACAGATTATATCTCCGAAACTATTGCGAACCAAGCTCTGAAATTTTTAGAAAATATTCCTCAGAATTTCATCTTCTCACCCTAAAAATTTCAGCTTCTGAAACTTCGTAGAAAAAAAGTTATAGCGCAAATGCCACGATGACCTGTTTGGAGCAGCGAAACCCTAGAATCCAAAGCTTCGATACCAAATGTTGTGTAACCAGCTCCAAAAATAGAAGAAAAGAGATATGAATGCCTTAGAAATAAGCCACTTCGAGGGGGCAACCTCCAATACATTACATAAATGAACAATTCTTGGATGATACAATTTACAAAACCTCCTTTCTATATATAGGAGTCCATGGGGCCATAATCTAATCCTAGTGGGCCACAATGTAATCCTAGCCGACCTAACAATAATAATTTAAGGGCACAATAATAACAAAATGGGGGTTACAAGGGTACAATAATAACAATAAGGGGGTCTACACTAACATAATAAGGGGCTATACTATTGATATAGGGACTTAACATCTGTTTATGGTTATGGAGGTTTTGGCGAAGCTGTTAACGGAAATTCAACACAACTAAAAAAAAAATGGGCGGTCGGAGGTAATTACGAATGTTTTTTTCATCGGTGTGCTAATAAGGATTAGATGCACTGGTGTGTACCTATAGCCGGAGCCCCCGGGCGGTCGAAGGAGAATGCACCGGGCTATTAAGGTATAAAACAACATCGGGCGTAGTGTTGGTGATACAATGCACGAGGCTGTTCTAATTGGTCTTGGGATTTGAGCAGTGCCCATAGGTCGTATCAACGCGCCAGTGCATAGACTTATAGAAAAGAAACGATGCACAATATTACACAAATGCACCGAGATTTATAATTGGTATTGGTATTCATGCGATGCCCATAGGTCGTACAAATGCACCGGTGCGTATAGACACTTAAACGCCCCAGTGCGCAGTATCACACAAATGCACCGATATTTGTAATTGGTATCGGTATTCGTGTGGTGCCTATAGGTTGTACAAATGCACCAGTGCGTATAGACACAAAAACACCCCAGTGCATAGTCGCACCAAGATTTATAATTGGTATCGGTATCTGTGCGGTGCCCATAGGCCATAAAACGGCACTGGTGCGTATATAGACATAAACGCACCGGCGCGTCGTACTGCACAAACGCCTCGATATTTTTAATTGGTTTTGGTATTTGTGCGATGCCCATAGGTCGTAAAAATGCACCGTTACGCTTAAGAATACAAACGCACCGGTGTAAGAATACACACACCGATTTTCATTTTGTATTTTTTAGAAACATCGACTTGTGACAGTGCAATTATTGTGATTGTTTTAAATTCATTATTCATCAAAAGTCAACACATCTTATAACAATATTCATATTAATTAAATTTTTATTAATGCATTTGAATGTGATGTTTGGATTAATTTGTTATATCATATCATAATTATTGTGATTTTTTAAAATTTATTATTCATCAAAAGTCGACACATATATATCTTATAACAATATTCATATGAATTAAATTTTTATTAGTGCATTTGAGAACGACAATGGAGAACGCAATAGCGACAATAGAGAATGCAATAGAATAAATTAAAACATTTATTATTTTGTGTGTGTGTGTATATATATAAGACATTCTTTGCCATACAAAATGGGACAGTTATTGGTATCCCTTTATCTTTCAATCGGGACACTATGTCCATTACATTAAAGAAAATGTTTGATTTCACAGACATTTTTCAAAAAATACAATGCATTGCTTTGATATCCAAACATAGTGATCATCATTCTTCGCTTGAACTGCTGTCACTGCTAGAGCTACTTCCATGACTTGGGTTATTTTCAGGAATGTTTTGTTCACGATGTTGATTGTTTTCTTCTTCTTCACCTTCCATCTACAAACATAAAAATAAACTGTAATGAGTGTATATACATTGGTGAGAATAATGAAAATTTCAATATTAAATAATATACATCAATGTAAATCGAAAAGAAATGACGTACCAATGCAACAATTGACTCATAAACTATACACATTCTTTCAAAACCATGTAACATGCCATCTTTCAAGATTTGATCTGTTGGTGCAGTTCCATACTTTGTTTCCTGCAAGTTTTATGCCCCATAAAAAATCATATATTTAATATAAAAGATATATTTTTTCGATTAATTATAGACGGAACTAAGTAAAACAAGATCAATAGATGTTTACAAACTCTACAATTAAGTTCTGATATGCCAACATATACTCACAACCCATATTTAACCCAATTTCAATCAATTCCTCTGATGGTTCTTTTTTGTATGTTAGCACCTGTTTGAAGACATTCAATGATTATTTTTGTAAACAAATTTAAAAAATAAAAAAATGAAATCTAGTTAAGTTGTTATAAGGAAGTAACAATTAATCACAAACTTAGATATCAATCCTTTTCTTCCTTGTCGTTCTGTTTTATGTGTTGAATGGGTTCCATTTTCTTTTCTTTTCTGCAAGAAAATACTTGAAAATTAATATTTAATGCTAAATTTTTTATTTATTGTACCTAATGATCGAAAAATTCAATGATTACATATTACATTTGAAACACGTTGTTGTTGAGATGGCTCCTCCCGCGAAGCAATTTTGTCCATTTCTTTGACCATCTCTTTGTACACCTTTTTGGACATTCCTACTGGCATATTTCTGATATCAACTCATTCATCTTTTGAGATTTTCATAGTCTTCCTGAAAATGTAACATGACAATAAAATATTTAATTTTTATATTGATATATGAAAAGTAAGTATAACAAAAGTGATATTTATAAATAATTCTAGACAAATATTTAAAAGAATATTACTCTTTCATTCCTTCTTTTTTGTTGTTGTACGTTTTTGCTATTAAAAGTCTGACATGTCTCATTGACCAATTATCTGGAAACTCTTCCTGTATTTTAGATAAAATTTGGTTCTTGGAATCATTGGATTGGGTTTTGTATTGTAAGTGGAAAGAACGTCTATACATTCGATCCACTAGATCCCTCAAACTTTTGTAAAAGTTTTTCTCCATTTCGTTAACCTCCAACATCACTCCAGATGAGCTAGGGAGCAATTCATTTTCATTTGCATGTCCTATTTTTTTTCTTTTCTTAGAACAACATTACTTTTCTAAGTTGTTGGTTCATGTAGGACATTAAACAGATGTGAATTAATAGACTATTTGACATATGTTATCTAATAATTATAATTATATTATTAATGAAAACTAAAAAAAGAAACTCATATTGGATCTATAGTATTTTTTCATTCACCTGATTCATCCTTTTGCAATTTTTCCATGAAGCTTTTACGCTCTTCTGGTCCTAGATCAAAAATAATCTTATCCAGCTTCATCATTTTGTGGCTTTGCATGATACACAGTAAACAATACATATTAGTTAAACTTACATATAGTTCAAAAATAATATTTTTTGTAAAAAATTTACAAAGAACTTTCCTTTTTTGCTTTTCTTGATGTGTTATCAGTATTTTTGTTACTTGATCTCTTATCATTCATTTCTTTAAACCTGTACCATATCATTCATTAATATATTTATAAATAAATTGTCAACTTTTCAAGTAAAAAAAAAATCTCAAGAAACCGGAGCACCATTCATGGTGTACGCACCGACGCCGATGCGTGGGTGTCTTAGAAACACACCGCACAAACAGTATAAGAGACCATACGTTTCTCTATGTCAACAAGGAGCACCGGTGCGTTTCATGTCAATCACCGCACCGGTTAACCATGATAAAATAATAAAAATCGTTTAGTGTTAGTTTTTGTAGCATAAACTGGTGCCATATGTTACATATGGCGCACCGATAAAAAAAATTTGTTTATTAAATTTTTATCACATTACTTATGCGGTGCGCTTGTACAATACATTGAACTGGTGCGCTAGGTTACGCTGGGCGCACCGATAAAAAAAAATATGTTTTTTTTTAAATTCACGCAAGGGCCGACATGGATTGGGATCCAACTATGCTAATCATCCCGTCGGTTGGATGTCTTAGGTTTATATTTAGCAATATAAACCCTATAAATCTAAATTGAAAAGGCCTAATTCTGAAATCAAAAAAAGAGGGAGAAGAAAGGGCAGAAACAAAAACAATGTAAGGTTTGTATTTTTTGAAAGTTTTTTGTTTTTGTTTTTTTCGAAACTGAACGTTTGCGGTGCGCCATAATAAAATAGTGCACCGACTGCATATTTTACAAATGGCGCACCGAGAAAAAAAAAATATTTTTAAATTTTTTATCACAGTACTTGCGCAGTGCACTGGGATAATAGAGCGTACTGGTGAGCTCAGGTACACAGGGCGCACCAAAAAAAAAAAATATCTTTTGTTTTTTTAATTTACGCAAGGGCCGACATGGATTGGGATCTGACTATGCAGGTTGTCACATGTGTTGGATGTCTTAGGCTTATATTAGGAAATAAAAACCCTATAAATATAAATTGAAAAGCCCTAATTCTAAAACCACAGAAGGAGGGAGAAGAAAGGGTAGAAACAAAAAGAATGTAGGGTTTGTTTCTAAAATGGATTTTTTTTTTTTTTTGCGAAACAACACGTTCGCGGTGCGCCATAATGAAATAGTGCACCGGTGCCATATGTTACATATGGCGCACTAATAAAAACATTTTTTGTTTTTATTTTTTTATTTTTTATCATTGTGCTTTCGCGGTGTGCTGGTATAACAGAGCGCACTGGTGCGTTATGTTACGTAGGGTGCACTAAGGAAAGAAATATGTTTTTTTTTTTTAAATTCATGCAAGGGCCAACATGGATTGGGGTCCGACTATGCAAGTCGTTGTGTGGGTTGGATGTATTATGACTATGCAAACGCTATAAATCTAAATTGAAAAGCCCTAATTCTGAAATTACAGAAAGAGGGAGAAGAAAGGGCAGAAACAAAAAGAATCTAGGGTTTTTGTTTCTAAAAGTGGATCTTTTATTTTTATTTTTTATTTTTTTAATTTTTCTGAAAACTCCATAAAAGGTAAAAAAAATGTTTCATCTTCTTTATGGAGGCACATATCATTGAAACAAATTGACACATTGGCTGTTAGGAAAGATATTTTTACTTCAAAAACTAAAAAGAAACATTGGCCAAGACGATTAGAAAGTACGGGATCAGAGGCAGGCACTGGTCCCTCTAATTCATGGTTTTTCAAAGAAGGTGATGTCCCATGGATTTTAAAAAAAGATGATATATCTTTGGCAAAGAAGTTATAATGGATGTGAGGGTGCCAACTTCATACGGGTCTTCACTACGGCGCTGCTTCACCGTGGATGACCATTTGTCGGGGTTGAAATCACATGACCATTTGAATCTTCTAAGAGTATGTATAGTGTCAAAAGCATGATTTTATTATTTGTTATATTAATAAATTTTATCCCATGCGGGGATCATAAAACATAACTAATTTTGTATATTATTGCACGTGTTTATAACTTTGCAGTGTCATTATCCTTTGTTTATGCATGGGTGTGTGAAACATGAATTCCCTCAAGACCTAGGACGTGCCATATCTAAATTATCTGCATTTGTACGCTGGATCACTTCAAAGGAGATTCATGTGGCTAACATTCAACAATGGCGTCAAGAGATAGTTGCGATTGTTTATATGTTTGAGAAGGAACTACCGACGAGTTTCATGGACTTACAGGTTCATCTTCTAATCCACCTAGTAGACGAGGTTGAATTAGTTGGGGTGGTTTCTTGTCGTTGGATGTTCTTCTTAGAGAGGTACATGAAGAAATTGAAAGGTTTTGTTCGACAAAGGGAAAAACCCGAGGGGTCTATGGCAGAGGGGTACATATTGTATGAGTCTTTCTATTACCAGTGAGTACATCAAGCAGATCGACAATAGACCAGGTGTGGTGATTTGGGACGATGAAAGGGATGAAGACAAAAGAGAAGGGGAGTTGCTCCAAACGAGTGGAAAAAAGCGCTTGATAAAGAGTAAGCGACTTATAATTTTTTAAATTTACAAAAAGTAATTAATATTCATGTTGAAATTCGATATAATGTATATTTTGATCTCTAAGTACTATATAATGTTGGTTTGATTTCATCAGCAAATGCAGAAATTGAAGCAATCAATAAATTCGTTCTTTACAATTCTGAAGTGACACAACTGTGGGTTGCATTGTACGAACAAAAGAGGATGAAATGGGATAGTGACAGGAAAGAATTCAAATGGTTGAATGGTAGAAGTGAACCTTATCCCAATCATTTAAAAGAAAATATGCCGAAAATATGCCAAAAATATGCCCCAACAGTTGGGTTGCTAACCAAGTCAGAGAGAAATACAGTGCTACCGGTCGTTACCCGCGTGCTGAAGAGGATGCACTAAACGTAAGGATTGGGTGCAGCAACTCTGTAATAATCTTTTAAATTTATATGTAAATTTGAAACTTATATCAATACATCTACATTTCATATTTTAACTGTTGGGTTATTATAAGGCACATGACACTATGATTTTTTTAACTTTTTTATAATAGGTGCATTTGTTCCCATCTATGTGGGCATATGGACACCATTTTCGCACAAAAAATGTCGATGCTGGAAACATCACACAAGACTGTGGAGTGGAAGTCGAGTTCGATCAATCTAGTCGATCGAAGCACCTTGATCAAAACTCAGTACCTATAATTGAAATACGTCAGAAAGATACAAGAGATCATTGAAGTGGATTTCTCTTCTTTCCAATGTGTTATTTTTAAGTGCAAGTGGTGGGACACCTTTGATCGGAATAATGTAAAGGAAGATCGCGATAGTAGGCTGATATGTATCAACCTTAAAAAGATGTGGGATGAAGCTAAGGAGCCCTATGTTTTCCCTAAACACTGCAACCAGGTGTTTTTTTACCCATATGTGTTGGATAGGGATTGGTGGTTCGTATTGACACATGACCCTAGATCAAAACATATTTTTGAGAACAATAGTGTTATCATGCCATGTGAGCTGGAAGATAATGAGGGTGATCATGAGAACTGAGAGTGATATGGTACGTGTTATTTCATCAATATTTATACTTTTTATGATGAGTTTTTCAAAACATTATAATATGTATTTTGACTTAATTGGTAATTTGCATTGTGCTAATGTTAAAATCAATAATTCACTTGATAATTATTTGCAATTATGTTGATCTCAAAAACAATGGCGTACTATATAAATTAGTTCTTCTTCTTTTTTGTATCTAAGATCATAATAAAATAATGATAATTTTAAAATACATGAATTTATTTGCATTATTTTCTAAACTTTATTATGTTACAATAAATCATATTATTCTAGATTTGTTATTTTACAATTATTTAAAATTTACAAATTTAAAAATTTAAAAATTTTAATAAATTTATTTCACATTAATACAATTAAAATTTTACAAATATATTACAGACAATTACAATTAAAATTAGAATTAGAATTAGAAATCGAAATCATTTACAATTACAATTTTACAATTTCACATACAATTACAATTACAATTTTTGAATTTTACATACAATTACAATCAATTCATAGTAATACAATTAAAAATTTACAAATATTTCACATAGAATTAGAATAAGAATTACAATTACAATTATAATTTTACAATTTCATGTACAATTACAATTACAATTTTACAATTTCACGTACAATTACAATTACAACTACAATTTTAGAATTTTAAATATATACAATTACAATTTTACAAATTAAAAAATTACAATTAACATTACAAATTTACAAATTTACATATATACCATTACAATTACAATTTTAGAATTTTACATACAATTAGAATTACAAATATTAAAATTTTACAATATCATGATCATTTAGTATTAAATTAATTAATAAACATCACATTCATGATGACCATCGTACAAACATCATATTTGACTAAAAAACACATTCAAAATCGCTAGCATCATCGTGATCATGATCATCTAACAAAACACAATTAACATTATATATTAACATATTTATCACAACACAAACATCAAATATACATCTCATGTCAAATAACTCACGCTATCATCACATACACATTAAATGCACATATCTAACATGACCTAACAATATACACATCATGATGATCACCAACATGTAAATCAAGTACAACTGCAACATGAACATAAAATACATGGACCATATATATATATATATATATATATATATATATATATATAACTGAATAATGTTAAAATATGAACCGTTATATAAATGTCATGGATCACCGTGGTAGTACAACATCATACACTAAGAGCTAGTGGAGGCCTCGCTTCACCAATGGTACAGAGCTTGATTGGCCGATGGTCCAACCTCGCTCATGATCATGAGTACCGACATGCCACAAGTAGCAAAGCTGATGATTGGACAGAAGTGGCCCATGGTCCAACTCTCATCTCCATGATGACTCATTACTGGATGCATAGGTGGAGGCTGGTCAATGTCCGACAAGCAAAAGCGAGGTGAACATGAGATGAAGAGTCGATGCTCGTGGACTATCCATCACCTGCTACGTCATGACCACGCCTATAACGTTCAATAGTCCTCGTCAGTCGTGTAAAAGTTGTCATAACTCCTACGACATGCCGCATCAAGTTGTACATGTCACGATGCCTCTCCACATTTGTAATAGCATATCATCGACTTCTATGTCTCTGTAATGAGCGGGACGAATGCCCGCCTCAATAATCAATGCACTGATTTGGTCGCCAAACTCCATCCGGTATCTAGCATCATGTCGACTGCGCCTAGCACCGGCCTCCTGATGATCCTCGGCATCTTCCATGCCCTGATCATCATCAGGATCCACACCTGGATCATGTGGTACTGGTTTCGGCATCTCCTCACCATCAAAAGAGCCAATGTCTGCAAAATATATACAAGTACACAATAATAATTAGACAATTTCATTACACAATTTAATAAAAACAAGTTAAAGAACATGTTAGAATAACTTTAAATATATAAAATAGTAATATTACCTCTATCATCTGGCAGCTCATTAGTTGTGAAGAGGATGTTGGCACACCCTCGCCAATCCAAACCCGCATAAGGACAAGGGACCATAATGAAGGGATGCTCATCAACACTGGCTAGCAAATCTAGTGTGTCCTGTGATATCCTCACGAAAAACTTAGTGTCACCCCTCTTGGGCATCATCTGACCACACATGTGCTTACGTGCCTCAAACGTCATCCTACGAGGCTGCCGAAGAAAAGTAGGCCTCGTCTCTGGAAACCTCTCAAAAAATAAACAAAAGAGCTCTGAAGAAAAAGGGAATTTCACCCTCCCTTGTGCATGAGCACGACATCTATCTAAGGTTGTACAGAACTGCCGCAAAAAAATGGCAGACCACCTGACAAGTCGTGGCTCCTGTACTAAAGAATCAACATAATATAAAAGCGGGCAACTAATGCGTTGCCCGTCACTGGTGTTGTGCGAAATGGTCGAAATGATAAGTGAGAGACACTGCACCTCCTCCCTACCAAATGCACCAATACGTAACTGACCACCAGCAACCCGAAACTCGAAAGGAGACAATACATTTTCTCCAATGTATCTCTGCAAGTAAGCTAACTGACTCCCTGCTACATAGCCAACTGGAACCTCTGGGAACGAGAGAAAATCCACCCTTCCTCGATAGCCCTATAATGAAGTATATGTCCTCCTCAGTGGGCGTGTAACATTGGTTGATACCAACCCGAAAAGCCTGTCGCTAGGCATTCCACTTTCGAATAAGATGTCTCAAAAAAAAAATTATGGCCCTTTAGGGAAGTAGCCTCCTCATAGAACTTGAGGCCTACCTGCCTTAGGAGTCCCTGTATAGTTACTGTAATAGAGCGAGGGTATGCATCTCTCTCCCTCTCTCGTGCCTCCCACAGGCGAACCATGTTATACTGCTCTGCCTGTTGTTCCTTTCACGTTTCTGAATTATTGACATATTAAACACAATTTTTTTATTAAATAAGACATGTATTTAGAAATATACATATATTAAAAATAAATAATTAAATAATAAAATAAAATAAAATAAAATAAATTGAAAAAAAAAAAAACAGTCGATGCATCGAAAACACAGTCAAGCACTAGTACCGGTGTGTCTTTCTATGGAGCGCACCGGCCTCGGTGCACCTAATAATATTAAGCGCCCCGATGATGGTGCTCCAGAATAATTTATATCGCACCGTTGACTATGTACGGTGTCAAGAGGGCAGTGCGCTGACGAAACTCTATGCCCCAAGGTGTATAGTTAAGTCAGCGGATCAACCTTCTGCCATCGTGACATAGTGAATGGTGCGGCCTTTTACAAGGTCGCACCATTGACCCAGGTGAAATATGGAAAATTGTGCACTGACAAAAATAACTGCCTCGGCGCTGCTATTTTAGTCAACGCACCACGTCACAGTTATTCAACTAGGTCAACGGCGCGGCCAGATAACAGACCACACCAAACTTTAAAAAAAAAAAAAATAACACGATGCGTTGATAAAATTACCAGCACCGGGGTGGAAAATTTAGTCAATGCACCGTCTTGCTGCTATTCCACATTGTCAACGGTGCGGCCAGGTAAACAACCGCACCGCAATTTAAAAAAAAAAAAACGTGCGCCTATCAGTACCGCCCTGGAATCGGTGCGGATACCATTAGCACCGGCTGCGGTGTCGCCTGTAAATTTACAGGCAGCACCGCAAACAGAGGTGAGCCAAATGGCCCGAGCGCACCGCGCGACCCAAAAAAAAAATTAAAAAAAATCCTTTTAAATGGTTAATTTTAAGATTATTTGAAATTCTAATCCGCTAGAAGGCTTAATTATGGAAAAAAAAAAAAAAAAACATGTACATTTCCTCGTCGAGGAGGCATATTGGCTGTAGAATTTTCAAAATAAAATTTGTCCACCGTTTTGAAAAATTCAAGCTGGAGATTGGTGGGCAATGCACAGCAGCAATGCATGCATGCAATGAGTGCAATGGAAGCACTAATGTCAGGGCAGCTCAGACAAGGATAAATTGCACCGGTGCTTGAAAGTTTTGTAGCACTGAAAAAAGTGAAAAATACGGTTTTTTGGCCGTAATTCTTTTTTATTTAACCCAGCTCCGGTGTGCGGGATTTTATAGGCACACTAGTGCGTTTGCTTCAGTCTGCACCAGGCGGTTTCTGTTTTCACATGCTTTATGAGGCACCGGTGCGGACGGTCTGTAAAGCACTAGTGCGCAACAGTAATACAACGCACTGGAAGGGTGTGTACAGAGCACACGGTGTCTGGTGTGCCATTTAACCCCCTTCCAGTGCACAAGATTCTATAGAAGTACCGGTGCATTTTCATCATTCTGTGTCGAGCAGTTTCTGTTTTCGCACACTTTTTATGAGGCACCAGTGCAGATGCTCTGTAACGCACCGGGGCACTAGAGTAATAAAACGCACCGAGCAGGTGTGTACGGAACGCACGGTGTCCGGTGTGCCAATGTTTTGTTCGATTTTTTGGCCATAATTTTTTTTTATTTAATCCCATTCCGGTGCGCCGAGTTTATGTGCGCACCGGTGCATTTTCATCATTCCGCGTCGAGCAGTTTCTATTTTCGCGCGTTTTTTATGAGGCACCGGTGCGGATTCGGTGTCAAGCACTGGGGTGCTACAGTGATAAAATGCACCGAACGGGTGTGTACAGAGCGCACGGTGTCCGGTGTGCCAATGTTTTTTGTAGTTTTTTTGCCATAAATTTTTTTTATTTAACCCCGTTCCGGTGTGTGGGTTTTATGGGAGCATCGGTGCGTTTTCTTCATTCTGCATGGGGCGGTTTCTTTTTTCGTGCGCTTTTTATGAGGCACCAGTGCGGATGTGTTGTAAAGGCTCGGTGCGCTACAAAAAGGAAATGCATGGGGCGGGTGTGTACGGAGCACACAGTGTTCAGTGTGCCAATGTTTTGTGTGCACCAGTGCTTTTTCGTGTTGAACGCACCGGTGCGTTTTACGGTGATAAGCGCATCGTACGAAATACATCCGCAAACACATCCGCCCGCCAACCTCCTCTAGTAACCTCCACTAGAAATGGATGTCTGGGGTATTTTTATAAGGGGTTCCTCAAAAACATCTACTAGAGGGTATTTGCCTTATAGTGGAAGAACCTGATGCAAAGAAGCCGAAGAAAGAAATGAAATATCTCTATTATGATTGAGATCATCTTCATATTTAAGTAGTATAAGTCAGGTTGTAAAATAGTATGATAGGAAGCATTATATTTTAGGTAGATGAATCTTGTTAGGATGACCATCATTATGGAAGCATTGAAGGAGGAGCACTTGTTGTAGGAAGATGTCTATATAACAGCTATGCTATAAAAAGCTCCTGGGAACCTCACTGAAAAACAAAAATTTATAAAGGGTAGTCATCAAGATCAAAGGTCATCATTCAATAATCAATAAGGAAACAGATGTTTACATTCTCTAATGGAATCCTTTTGGACTCACTGATTACAAAGAAATCAATAGGTTTCCTTGAAAATTTCCAACTTGCAGAATTCTAGAATTAGGATATGATGACATATTGATGAAGCAAGTCAAGGGAATGAAACTCCTCATTATAAGGAAACCTGTTGCAGGATGAATCAAAAGGAAAAGAATGAGGTACATATATATATGTTGACATTGGATGCTATGAAGTCATGTGATTGTAAGTAGTATACTTCCATCTTTAGAAGTATGATCAAAATGGAAAGCAGAAACTCTTCTGATGCACAAGTTGCCATAAGGCATGATCTACACTAAATGAAATCAACATAATATGTCCTCATACGGAATATGAGGTGATTGTAAATTATCAAGGAACTGCACTATGGAAGTTCTTAGGAATGAAATAAAATTGTGTGGAGAAAGAAAAAGGAAGAGATCATGGGAATTACAACCATGGAAAAAAGCAGTCAACATCCAAGGAAGAAGACCTGACTAGAAAATCTCCTGGGAAGATATGTAGACTATGATAAAAGTCTAGAAAGGATGGAGACCCTTAACAATGCATATCTTTAGAGATGTGTCAATTTGTAAAGAAAGGATGTCGATCCCTACAAGAAGATGTTATGGTGAAAGATCTTCACTAAGGTAACTTTTGATTTAAAATTTCATATTTATAATCAAATAATATCTAATGAGCTTATACAGGAATGCCAAAGAGAAGAATATACCTTCCACAAATTGATAACCATGTGGCAAGATAAAAGATCCTTGAAAGAAGTATGGTTCGAAAGAAAAGAAACATGACATGAAGCAAGACCAGATGAGAAAATTGATGGATCACTTTCTGAAGACATGACTTATGAATGAAAGTTATGGATGATGTGTTCCCTATGAAGAGCTGAAGGCTCCTCAATTCATGACATCAACGAAAGGGTTCCTTCATGAGCAGCTGAATTTTTTTAATCATTGTTGTTGTAGGTCCCTGATTAAGAGGGAGCTTGATAATGAGTTTCTTACTTAAGCCAAGAAGAAAGCTTAGGTACATTACTTTATGGAATGGATTGAATATCCCTGGTTAGGAGGGAGTGGCAGTTGTGTTTTTCTATCTCATGTGTCATGTACTAGACCAGGACTAACAACCGTAAGTCTTGGTGAAGGCCATAAAGAGGAATGTAGACACATGGTGAAGGGATCCTCCCTAGTTGAGAGGGAGAGATAGGAATGTATTCTTGTCTTCATTGGGAGAAAGAATGGAGTATTTTGGGATTTGGTAACCATCTGGCATTCAATGCTCTTTGAGAATGTGGCAGAACATTCTAATAAGAGTAGTCCTGAAAGGACCGATATTCTTTGAGGATTAGCTATCCTGATAAGAATAGTCCTATGACGTCATACTCGGTGAACACCTGGGTGGAGTATGTACCTTGGAGAAAATGATGAAGGTGTCTATAATCATTGGTCTCACCAGCATTGTAGCTAAAGATCTCATGGAGAGATGGAGATGTTAGTTAAGGCCTTGCACTATGACAATGTTGGATAATATGATACTATAACAGATGGATTACAAATCAAGTTCTTCTTATGAGATTCTTCATATTTAAAGTGACCATGTACCATTATGAATACCTCCCTAGTTAAGAGAGAGTGTTGGAAAGTGTAACTAGGATCAGCCTTCATAATGACTATGTAATTATGAATTTATGTAATAAATAAGACAAAGATAATAAAACGTATTTTGTATATACCTGCTTCATGGGTTTCATGAGCAAGAAGTTTTATTATAGGTCAAATACTTCTTCTTGATGACTTTAGGGATTTGTATAGTCATAAATATAATTAGAGTAATGTTACACTTGTGATAGAACAAATTGATGATACAAATATATGCTCCAAGATCTTGTCACTTGGCTCCTTGAAGACAGCTCAGCATACGCCAAAGATCCTTCCTTGATGAAGTTGGCCTACACACAGGTGGACATGTCGACCTAGAGATAGGAGACAGTCCCTATATATAAAGGGACTACGGCCTCACTTGAAAGCAAGAAATTCGGATCAAGGCCTGTAATAGTAAGTGCAAGAAAGACACTGTAATTAAAGCGAAGTATGAAGGTTGCTCTACGAAGGAAGGAAGGGTATACTTACCCTTAGTATTGGATTATCCTACCTCGCATATTTCAGGTAGGTCAAGACTCATCACAGCAAGGGATCGGCCTGCAACTAGAAGTGCAGATTACAGTGCGAAGAAGTTTAAGGGTATTACAGCAAGAAGGAAAGGCTACAAGGTGTGTGAAGGTGTGTGTAAGACATCTCCCTCTGTTTCGGATTAATTTTGCACCTATACCCCTGTCATCATAGCAAATACTAAGGGTTGCTTCAGTGCTTACACAATTCGGTTTTAAAGGTGTCAACAAGAAGAAAGGTGTTGGAAGGAGGTCGGAAGGAAGGGTATCTTGGAGGCTAAGGATCAAAGTAGGAACGAAAAGAAGCATATCGTTTAGGGCTGCTAGACCAAGTCTCCCTAGTGTTGGTGCAATACAGTGCAGAAAAGGAAGATTAAACATAGAGAAGTCGAGAACAGTAATGACAAGGGTCTTAGAGGCATACTGGTGTCAAGGGTCTGTGTTATGGTTATGGTACTCATCAATTGAAAGTCTATAAGAAGAATTACTTGCAGGTTTTCCTCTCCGAGAGGGAGAGGTTTTGGCCCTGGCTTGAAGAGCCAAAATCTTGTGTCTTTTGTGCTTTGATAATTGATTTGATGAAAGACAGAATAAGCTAATGAAGAGAAGAACTAAGTAAGAGAAATAAGTTCACAAGTAATTATCAAGAAGAGAATTTAATTAAACTACGCCCTATCAAATTCTCAACACAATATATCTTTAATAATTTCTCCATTTCCATGATTCACCCATATGGCAAAGAAATATTAAATAAAGGCACTAAATTTAGTTCAAGTAAGATTAATTATAAGAAGACAGATGTGTGGGCGTATCTTTAGAATGTGAAGGCCTCAACCCATCTATTGAAAATGGCACTCATGAACTAGAAACAAACAACTACTTGACACCTTTGGAAATCACCAATTGAGTACCCCTGTCCAAATCGTAATCACAAATGGCATTTGTCACCTGCTCAACACATGCACAAGTGTCCAAAGCTCCTTTTTATTCACATTGGCAATTGGAATCTTAAAGCATCGAGAATAGTGATACGAAACTTCATTCAATTAGTCTCAGGTTGGCGTTAATCCCTCTACCTCTCTGTATCAATCCATATCCTCTACAAGCAAAATGAAGCAAATCTACAATGGACGAACCAGTCCTGCAATTAAATGTTATAAGGAGGATGAACAATGACCGAGGAGGATATGGTAGGTTTGGCGCTTAGCTCATTAAGGTTTATATAACAATGAGTAACCAACATTCTTCTTTGCAGATGGCAACAAGCAAAGGAGGGTGTCGAGCCAACATTGTCTTGGTTTTAAGCACCTATATTCATGTGCTAAGAAGAATGCTCCCACCTGTGTGCCAAGTCTTGTTGTCACATACCCGATAATGGAGAATATAAGCTCTTCATCCCACGAAAATGAGCAAGTTGATACGAGCCATATTTTAGACAAGGTCCTCGAAGCTATGGGGGGTTTATTATGCACATTCAATCAAAGGAATGAGGCAAAGGAGAGGGCGCAAAAAAATTTCCAATTGGTCATAAACACCACACTTGAGTTGATGCAGAGCAAAATTGAGATGTTTCAAGGACAAGGACAAAACTGGCAATCATGAACTGTAAATTGGCTGAGATGGAAGAAAATTATGCCAATGGAGCACAGATTGTGCCAGCTAAGGTCAAGGCCAACAAAGCTTCAGCAAGGAAAAAAGGCAAGAAAGTTGAAGGTTTAGAGCGGCAAGTCTGATTTGATGAACGCATGCCTGAAGGAGAGCCTTGAGTTGCAAGCTAGTCAAGTGTTTGTTAAACCTTCTTTGTTTAAGTTTGTCTAATACTATGTAAGTTTATTTTGCTTTTAGGAGTCTTTAAAAAAGAATATGATAGACATATTTTCATAATTGTAGGTAAAAAATGCGATAAGTATAGGCTTTTAATTTTTTGAACATCTAAAAATAAAATTATTGTGAAATTGAACAAAATATGTAAAGGTTATGACCTAAAAACCAAACTCTCTTTGAATAGAAAAAGACTTAACCTTTTCTTTGAAAACTAAAATAATAATATAAACAAAAATTTTAATAAATAAATAACTACAACAACAATTTAAAAAATATATATTAAAAAAATAAAAAATAAAATCATTGTGAAATTGAACAAAATATGTAAAGGTTATGACCTAAAAACCAAACTCTCTTTGAATAGAAAAAACTTAACCTTTCCTTTGAAAACTAAAATAATAATATAAACAAAAAATTTAATAAATAAATAACTACAACAACAATTTAAAAATATATATTAAAAAATAAAAATAAATGGATTGAAAAGAAATAAAAATCCAAAAAGATCAACGATGGTTGAGGGTGATGTCGAGCCCACAGGTTATCTGTTCGATTTTTTTGTTTATTAAATTGTTTTAATTTTAATTTGTTTTTTAAATAGTTTTGGTTAAAAAAAATTCCAAACTTTTTTTATTTGTTTAATAATATTATTTGTTTTGATTAATTATTTATTTTAATTGTTATATTTTTTTAATAATATTATTTGTTTTTATTAATTAATTATTTTAATTGTTATATTTTTTTAATTATATATATATATTTTTTTATTTTTTTTTTTATTTATTTATTTTAATTATAATTAATTTTAAAACTTTCTAATTTTTGTTTCTTTATTTTTTTGGATTTTGAAAAGTTTTTTTTTAATAATTTAATTTTCAAAAAAAATCTTTTAAAAAAATAAAAATAAAAAACTATAAAAAAGTGTTTTTAAAACTTAAAAAAATAAATAAATAAATAGTCTCTGTTTCTTTATTTTTTTCAATTTTGAAAAGTTTTTTTCCAATAATTTATTTTTCAAAAAAAAATCTTTTTAAAAAATAAAATCTATCTTTTAAAAAAATGTGTTTTTAAAACTTAAAAAATAAAAAAATAAAAAGATAAAAAATGGTTTTTTTAAATAGTCTTTTTTTTATTATTTCATTTATACTAGTGAGATTATGGTGAAAAAAAGATAGACAATTTAATACTTTGTTGAAAAGCAAGTCAATTTATCTTAGGCTAATCTTTCAAGTAAGTTATAATTTTAAACTTAAAATAATAAAAAGAATTATAATAATTGCTTTTGGTAGAAGAACTCTACCATTTGATGTCGATCCATGGTTGAATTTTTTGGAAATTTAACCCTAAAAATAGGATGTAACATCACCACTTTTTTATTTGAGAGTGTTTTCTGTTCAAAAATATAGGCTCTTTGGGTTAGAGTTGTTGTTTTAAGGTTACAATTCACATTAAGTTGATAACATTTCATAAAGTGGCACTTTGCACATCTCACCAAACACTACATAGACAATATTATATGTCATTTTCAATTGCTCCCTTCATATACAAATAGAAAGGAACAAGAATCTACTTCCCATTCTCTTGGACTTTGTATATCTTGCTTAATTCAACAACACAATGACCCCTAATCATATTATTTTCCTTCAACTAACTCTTGAATCCTTCTTCCTGATGATTCCATTGTAGTGTCAAATTGGACATTTTTCCAATTGTTTTACACCACATCCTTCTCACACTTCTTCAACCCTTTCTACATGTCCTTCAATTCACAATGGAGACAATAATAATTGCAATAGTGATAATGTGCCATGGAGAGATGCACACCATGACTAAGAAGGCCCTAGATCAATATGTGCAAAGTTGGATGAAATTCCAAACTCTTTCCTACTGATAAACCATGCCCTCTAGCTCCATCATGCCTAATTTAATCTTCCAAACCACCAATTCATCCTAAACATGGGGACTTTCCATCATTGTACCACTCATAATTTCGCTGGGAGGAGTAGAGTACATAGTGTAGGAGGTGAGGCAATGTTGTGTGAGAAATTTCCTTCTCATCATCCACATGTTAGGCATGTGTTATATGATTGGTCTATCTCTATAATGACATTCATATTAGGGGATTTGTGGTGTGAATTGAAATGCCCCTTGTTGACCCCCCAATGCCTCTCATTTAAACAAAGAACCCCTTCACCAAGAATGGATCCCTCTTTTTCTCGTTTATTTTCCTCTAAATTAAAGTTGTAGAGGACATGATATAATGCAACTATGTTAAAATCCTTCTCTACAAAGACCATTATTTACAGAGTCTAGCAAGAAGTAGACTTACAAGGAGTGTCCAATAATACACAAAATTTATGATTATCATTGAATCATCAATCCTTATGACTCTACTAATTACTTTGTCTTTAATCGCAATGAAGCCTCATAATATAACAAATGCATCCACATCATTGTTCATGGCAATACCAAGTTTCTAGACATATTCTAAATCTTTCTTCCTTCAAAATGATACACAACCCCATATCCCATTCTCTATTTACTCTAAATTATAAAACTTTATTACCATATTTAACTATAATTTTACATAATCCACATCAACTAAAAGCTTAAACAACATTGCTATTCTCGTCTCTCCCTTATCATTCTTAATTATATCATAAAATCACATTACTCTCATCCTTTTTCTCTAAATCCAAATTTATTTTATTATTCACCTTAAACAAAAGCCCATGACTCCCGGATGCGGGTGATCTCTAAGGACGGTTATACGGCGAACTCATGGGGTGGCATGTGGCCCAGACACATGGCCACCCATGGGCTCCAGCCGCGGGCATTTAATCACCCTAACTGCACCCACAGCAGCTCATTTACTCTGCTCGACTGTCGATGCACTCCCCCGCTCTTCAAAATGAATTCGGAAGGCAGTCTCCCTCCATTATCTCTGTTGTCGAGCTGCATTTGTCCCCTGGAATCTCGAAGTAGAGCTCCCAAACGCCTATAGGGAGGTGTTGCAATCGCCTTTGTTGCATTGAATTTGTCCCTGGCTTGCATTTTTCTCATAGCCTTCATTGTAGTCTGAACTTCGTCTATGTGCCTCGTCGGTCCTCGGCTCCTTGGTCCTCTGCTCCTTTGGTCTCACACCCTACTGCTCTTCCACCTCAGTGGTCTCAACCTCACAATTGTGCCTCCCCTAGCTCCACCATGCCCCATCGCCACGGTATGTGTTGCCGCTGAGGCAGTAGTTGAGGCAAAGCATCCAGACCTCCAATTCCTTCTCATTCTGATACCTCCTCCCCATCTTTGGATAATTCGTATGGGCATTACCCTGCCACCTGTAGTGGGCGAGGCCGAGACGGGGCTTCAAGAAGGTCTCGTTCCTCGCCTTTGAATCCTCCCTCCACCAATTCTCCCCCGTTGCTGCCTCACCTGGAGACGGTGGCCTCTCCGCTGCTCGCCCATTCTACACAGTTTCATTATACCTGCACCATGGACCGACCACGCATTATGGCCACAATCACAATTAGCTTCAAAGAGGAAGCTATCAGTGCTGAGAGCCCTCGTCTTAGAAAATTGCATAAGACGTTTATCTCAGACTCAGCGACTCAGCAGCATACTAGTAAGGTGGCGGTCCAGGGTGTTCCGTCCACAGTCGTGCAGGGCGCTCCAGCCTCCAGCAGTAGAAGCAAAAGCTCCGACAACAACAGTGAAGATTGGTCGGGCGACGATGGAGATCATGGCAGTGTACGCACCACCAATGTTCCCAAGGATCCAGCTGATGACACTCATGACAAGCATGCAGATGACACCGAGGAGTATAGGTGTCTCATTGTGGAAGAGACACCTCCATCGGTAATTGATACATAAGTTTCCAAGTTTTATCTAGTTTTTGGTTTCTGGGACTTTTATTTCCTGTTCTTTTTTATGTTTTTAAACATTGATCATCTCTCCATGTACGAAGCTGGTTTCGCCACAGCGGGCAGCTGTAGAACAACTAAGTTGACTGGTTCCCCTTCTAGGGCAGTCACTGTTTTGGTATTTTGTATAACTATGCCTCTGGAATAGGCTAGAACTGCAGAGGCTCGAGCTTCCATGTATTATATGTTTTATAAATAGAATTTAGTCTTATTTAATCAAAAAAAAAAAACCATGACAAAATTTTGTTTCTTCCTTTATTTTCTTTATTCAATTTGCATACTTGAAAATAATTATTTTATTATAAATAATATTTTTAGCAAAATGCATTGTTTTTTTTTTCAATTTTTAATATTTTAATAACGTTATGATAAGTGAGATTTGTTTCCAACATGGTTATTAATTAATATTTTTAGAAATTGCATTGTTGATAAGTGATGCTTTTAGTAAGTGATGCTTTTTTAATAATAATGTTATGATAAAGGATGACTTGTTTTTTAAAGTTCGATAATAAATTTAAGTCAATTAAAAATTGTATTAAAAAATATTGTTAAAAAAATAAATAGAATAAATAATAAATTTTTAATATGTGGTTTCCCAATTATCAAGTCTTTTCCACTTTAAAATACGATGGTTTCCACGCACTATCCTTGTCGCTTCCAGCGTACATAGTGCTAATCGTTTTCTAGTGGGGGCAATACTAATCACTTGCTTCAACGTTAAGCATGTGCACGCAAGCATTTTCTATTCGGACAAGTTAAACACTATTCCATAAGTCAATAAATAGAGACAAAATTAATAAATCAATAATATAATTACAATAAACATTTAATGGTGATATGAGTGGGGTTCTTCAGGATTAAATCAATAATATATTTACACTTAAGGGTGATATGAGTGGGGTGGTTGAGGATTAAATCAATAATATATTTACACTTAAGGGTGATATGAGTGGGGTGGTTGAGGATTAAATCAATAATATATTTACAATAAATGTAAAGGGTGATGGGAGTGCACTGTTTGAGGGTGATATGCGTGGGGTTCTTGAGGATTAAATCAATAATATATTTACAATAAATGTAATATTTAAGGGTGATATGAGTGGAGTGCTCGAGAATTAAATCAATAATAAATCAAAAATATATTTACAATAAATGTAAAGGGTGTAAAGGGTGATGGGAGTGGGCTGTTTGAGGATTAATAAATCAATAATATATTTATAATAAACATTTAAGAGTTGTAGGAGAAGGGTGCTTTATCACCTCAACTATTAATAAATCAATAATATATTTACAATAAATATTTAGTGGTAAGAGTGAGGTGCTTTATCACCTCTAAGATTAATGGAATTTTTTTTTTAATGGGACTTAGGAAATACCACGAACAATTAAGCAGAAGCTTATGTTTCCTCTTTCTCTAGTTAAAAAAAGAACATTCAAGATCTCATATCATTGGTGACTCTGCCATGTCGCGTTATAATGACTCTCTTCCGTTTGACATTAAACTCCAAGCTATTGTAAAAAAAATTATCATATGCTAGAAAATTTTTACTCCAAATCATCTATCCATGTCCACATGCACAACAACAAAAAGACAGACCTTCTTGTGAATAAAGGGGTACATCTAACAAAAAAAAACCTTAAAGTAGATGGGGCTCTAAGCCTAACCCCAATTACCTAAACCTACCTACAAAGTCATAGCAGTGGGGTGCTTTATCACCTCGAGGATTAATAAATCAATAATATATTTACAATAAACATTTAAGAGTGGTAGGAGTGGGGTGCTTTATCACCTCAAGGATTAATGGAAATACTTTTTTTTATGGGGCTTAGGAAACACCACGAACAATCAAGCAAAAGGTTATGTCTCCTCTCTCTCGTTAAAAAAAGAACATTCAAGATCTCATATCATTTGTGGCTGCCATTCTTTTATGTCACATCATAAATGGCTCTCTTCCGTTTGACATTAAACTCCAAAGAAACTTTTACTCCAAATCATTTATCCATATCCACATACACAACAATAAAAAGATAGACTTTCTTGTGAATAAAAGAATACATCTAACAAAAAGAAACTTTAAAGTGGATAAGGCTCTAAACCTAACCCAAACCTACCTACAAATCATATTTTGTAAATGTCATTTTTAATTAAATTTTTTTTTAAATATCTACAAACTAGCATTTCTAAAACAATATAACAATCTATGCCTACTAGAAGGCATAGTTTTGAATCACAGTTTAGAGTTCTATTGCTTATTAGAATGCTATTTGTTTTTTTTGCGTTAAAAAAATACCTGTAAATGTTGTATAGCTGTGCTTAGCAACATAGATATTATAAAATATAAATATATTTTCGATTTATTGCTTATTAGAATGCTATTTGATTTTTTTAGCATTAAAAAAATACCTGTAAATGTTGTATAGCTATGCTTAGCAACATAGATTTTATAAAATATAAATATTATATATATATATATATATATATATATATATATATAAACCATGACAAAAGCCATATGACTTGGACTTGGAATAAAAGATGCCATTCATTTGTGTCCTTGTTTGTCCATTCGCACCAATCTCACCATGCATTTGATGGCATCATTTGTCCGCTTTCGGCAGCCCATGTTCTCACGCCATCGTATATCATTGAAGTTGTGGCAAAATCCATAAATTACAGCCATGTTTATCAGGTCCTCCCTTATATTCATAAATTTCACCGTGCATTCGATGCAGTTATTTGGCTTTTTTGGGCACCCTTCTTCTCACGCCATCATATATAATTGAAGTTAGCGGCAAACTTCATGAATACCACCATGTTTATCAGATCCTCTGTTCGATGCATATAGCACTGGACAAGAGTCGCATTTGTGCAGACGATTGATTGATTCATTGAGTGGAAATGGATAATGGAGTTTCATCAGCTAAATGTCGTCCTCTGGGAACAACAGAAGCTAATTGGTGCAGAGCTCTGGATGGTGGGACAGGCACCTGCATTACAGGTATTCTCTTGGCTAAATCCATAGGAGTTGCGCCCATTCAAGCGTCTCTTTCACTAATTTTAGCTGCCCAACCACTTCTCAGAGCTCGAATCGTTGACAAACAAGGCCAGTTATGCTTTGATATCGATGATAATGTATTGCTGGATATTGATATAAAAAACCAGGAAGCCCTGCAGCCTGTGGAAAGCATAGATATAAGCGCTCAAGAGCCATGGTTGCAAATAGTAGAAGATGAGATGAATACTACTTTTCCTCAACAGAAACCATTCAGAGTTATCGAAGCTCGTCTGTATCGTTTTCCCAATACAGACAGTTTAATCATACTGAAACTGCACCCTTCTGCAGCAGACCATCTTTCTGCAGTGGGTATCTCTTCTCAGTTCATGAAGCATTTACAGGACTTTGTTATTGCTGAGGAGAATGGAGAAGATCTTCAAGAATTGATAGACAGAAGGATGAGTGTTGAGCTGGAGAAACGTTTGGAGATGGATGAGGAGGTTCTTCCATGTGTGGAAGATGCCATTCCTCCTGGAAAAGCCAGGAAACCTTTCTGGGCTCATGGCCTCGACGTTTTGGGATATGGGTTGTCTGCTTTCCGCCATGCTATTCTTCCATTGGAGAATGTGGTCGACGACAGGAAGTCTCGTATCATTATTGCTGACTTCGGTGAATCTGCTACAAACAAAATGCTTCAAGTAATTCCACAGACTAAATCGGTTTTTACTTTGGGTAGTGAATGCCTGTCTGTTCTTCAAACAAAACTATTTGGTTAATGGTAGGCTATTCTATTTTAGCGATCTTGGATATGTGGTCTGTGATTCTGGTTATGATTTTTTGTGATAGGTTGAGATTCTTTAGTGCTTCTAATGCTTGTTGTCGGAATAAAATGTTTCTTTTAATTATTAAAAGAAGCAAAGTGAGGCATTTTATACCCAAAAAAAATCTGACAGCATTAGGCATCTCTATAAGCTAATAATCTCTAGAACCTTTAGACCTGGGTGAAAATGCTTCTTTTAACCATGTAATCTAAATGATCTATCTTGTGACTCTTTTACGGGCATATTTTCCATTCCGTTGCCCCTGAAAATGGCTAAAATTCGTTGAAATTGCCATTCCGTTTCCCCTGAAAATGACTAAAATTCGTTGAAATTGCATATCTGAGGCACTGAGTCATACAATCCTGGCGCCTCAAGAGTTTTTCTAGACTTCGAATCTATTTATGCATTCAAAAATTCAAAATTCAATTTGAATAACAAGAAATTGCAATCCCACCATAAATTATATCATGGTGAATTCCAGTGAAAATAGCCAAAAACATAGAATCTTTAGACTCTGCCTCTGTTAACTATAAAAATGAACAAAATAAGGCAGTTTATACCTTAAAAAAATTTGCATCATGAAGCAGCCTCTAGAACCGTTAGACCTAGGGAGCTAATTAGCAAGTGCAAAAAAACCTTGAAATTTTAAAAGACAAGCACATCACAAAAAAAGAAGAAGCAAAGTCTAAGGTCAGCTGGCCTGCACAGTCCATCCATCAACAAAACACAACTTGTGCAGCAGCAGGAATCATGCCTCAGAGGTGGCTTATCTTTGTTCTTGGTGGGTAGTCCCATTCATCCACTGCAGGTTTTGGGCCAGTGCTGATGGTGATGTCTATCCAGTGTGAAGACTTTCTGCTTGGAACCTTGCAGTGACAGGTATTCTGCCTGAAAACATCAAGGTTCCTACCTGCCTTATTCTAAAACCTTGAAAACCCTACCTGTTACTTCAAGGTTCCAGGCAAGACAGTCTGCATGGTGGATAAACATTGCCAGTGAGGATGAGCTCCCACCTATCATTCCCCTGCTTGGGCTCAGGAGGTTTTTCGGCCTCTGAAATGGTTAGAGCATGCTGCCAGCATTTGCTTTCCTGGGGCGGATGTGGGATAAGCCAGCCATGGCATCTCTCTCCACTCTAGAACAGCTAGCTGGGACTATCGAGAAAGGCATTTGGGGGCAGGAGAATTATCGGGTGGTTCCTATGTTTGCGTTGTTTCAAAGGTGCATTTCAGATACAATATTTTAATGCTTTTTTCAATGCAGATGTGTGAGAGTAAATCATCAGATTTGAATGGGTTGTTGATTGCTGCATCATTGAGGGCGGTTGCAAAGTTCAAAGGTACAGGAAGCAGAGGAGAGCATTATGCATCAGTTATTCTGCTCAACTGCAGATCCATGTTGGAGCCAGTGATACCAGATTCCACAGCAGGTATTCTTCCATCCAAGATTGTCTTGGAAACTGTTTTATATGTTTTTTCAACAACAATGACAAGACTTAATCCTATTTTTGTCTTTTCGCCTTATATGTTCCTAAACTTTGGGATTTTGAGTTTGCTTTCTTTGGTCCTTTCAATCCGTGCTCTTCTCTATCACACTCTCTGGATGACTATAGTAGTTATATTTGGTTCATTGGCTTGTAACATGGTGCACTAGCCCCTCCTGAAAGTTCTACAGTATGATCCAAAATTTCTCTTATGAGCTTTCGTAGCACATTTTGATTATTGGTTTCAATCGACCGATGGATTATGTCACATTGGCACACCTTTTAAGTGTCCCGTACATTCTCCAAAGCTGGGCACCTTAGCAGTGCTTTGCATGTCCATCCCACTCTTTTCGTGGTGATCTTGGATATGTTAATCTTCCATTTCAATTTTCACCATGCTAGTTATTATTTTGCTAGAAGCCGTCTTTTGCTTCCACATGATAACTCTATGCACGCTTGTGGCACTAGACCTGGATTTACAAGGACAATTTTATGTTATTTCTGTCGTTTATATGGCTTCATGCACATTTTTTTACCCGGACGTTATGTGCAAATCAAGGAACTGAAGCCTTCATAGCCTGGACCAACAAAATCAAGGTATCGATTGATAATATAGATTGAATTTTTACCTCGATTGATTGCTTGCTTGCAGGTTTCTACCATTCAGGCATTTTGAAAACATTCCATGCCACTGAAACAGAACCCTTATTGAAGCTTGCAACAAGGGTCACCAGCGATCTAAATGAAGCAGTGAAGAACAGGAAGCACTTCACAGATATGGGTGATTTAAACATGCTGATGGCTCAGGCCATGGGTCACCCTGCTTTAACTCCTTCGGCATCAATGCGTACAGCACTTGTAACTAATATGCGTGATACTCCTTGCCATGCTGCAGATAAAGAATCAACCTCATATCTAAATTTGAGGGACTGGGTTACCTGTTCTTCTATAAACGGAGTTGGACCTTGTCTTGCACTGTATCCTGACTTCAGATATGGCTGCCTGAGAGTTTCCTTCGTATACTGCAGTCCCCTCTTCTCTGCAGAAACCATACATAAATTGGTGGACGACATATCATCCATGCTTAACAATCTGGATGACCAGTTGTAAAAGCAGAGGTTTTAAGTCTTTGGATAGGGATTTGGATTTACATTTAATTATAGAAGCATCTTTTTCTTTCTTGTCTCAAGAACAAAAGAGCTTTGATATGTGGAAAATTGTCTGAGAAGTCAGTGATTATCATTCCCTCTGAAGAGTAAAACTCACTAAGATCTTCAAAGCAACATTATAGTTACAGGCCAACATGTGGTACACCAAGTGGAAAGAGTCAAACTCGACAACAGACATGTTTTAAAATATTTGAGAATATTGAAGTAGAAGAATTTTCAACTGGTTCATTCATTGCTGTTAGTAAAAAAAGAAGAAAAACCAACACAGTTATACACACAAAAAAAATTACTACTACCTTGCATAAGAATGCTTCAAGCAAACGGAGACATTCTTTCATAACATTATTCATGTTTCAATTCTACAAATGCATTTAGATAGTTAATCAATTGCCATAAAATGATAAATCCTTGCACACCGTTTTAATCACCTAATTGTTTTTCTTACCTAACTTCCACCCTCCCTCTACAATCTCGTAGACCTGTAAAATGGCGGAAGACAAGGCATCAGTTGCTTTCTGGCCACTGACACTAGTTCATAGACAAATATCTAAATTTTCAGTGAGAGTGGAAACTTCTGAAATTTATGTAATACTAACTTCTTTACCTCTGCCTCAATGTCCCAACTTCCAAATAGCATCCGATGCTTGTAAACTATCACACTATAACATATATTTAATGTACTTATCCCTCTTGCTTCTGAGAACCTATGCTTCAATTATGCTTGCATTCTGCTCGTTGCTTTTCTTTGTCTCCTGAGCTTTTTGACTTTTCACTGGTTCTATCTGTGGTTGGATTTGGTCACTGAGACATGCATACAAACTAAGCAATATTAAAAGCCTTTCGAAAATCAAGAACATAAGCATTATATTTTCTTTACAATTTTGCGATGCTTGTTTTCTGCATCTGGTTGCAGGTACGTGGTGTGCATCATCACCAACCCCAACAGTAAAGTATTGTTCTTTCTTTCCGGTAAGTTTTATTACCATGCCTTACTGATTGAAGCAATCATTATTTGACCTTCATTTTGAAGATCCTATGACATCATCTTTGCGTTCTCTTTTATATCGCAGAGTAGCTATATGCAAATATTGATTATGATAACAGCAAAGTCCTAATGCTTGAGCTTACCCCTGAGCACAGTCACTATGAAGCAAGTTATCCAGTATAGTATTCCACGAGGACGTGTCCCTCAAGGTGGGGGCACACTCCGAGTTATCCAGTTTTCCACGAGGATGTGTCCCTCAGGGGGGGTACACTCCGAGTTATCCAGTATTCCAGGACATGTTCCTCAAGGTGGGGGGCGTGCTCCTAGGTTAGAGAACACTTGGGAAAACGTTTTTCCATGTCCCTCTTTTGGGAAAACTTGGGAAAACACGTGGGGAAACATTTCCCCAAAGTGGAGGATATTTTTCTCCAAAAGGGGTGCTTGTGGGCATCCTCCCTCAAAAAGAGGGGGCTTCTAGGCATCACTTCTCGGTGCCCCCCTGAATTTTGCCTAAAAACAATGACTTATGAGTGGGAAAGCCTAATATTCAACTCTAGGGCCTACTAATGCTATGTAATTAATGGTAATGTTAAATTCTTAAAGTGAAAGGGGTATCCTTTTTCTTAATTTTTTAACATTACCATTAATTGTTTCAGGATGTTTGAGATTGGTTCCAACCTTATTGTAGAAAATCCACGAAATTTTGATTTGCTGATATGAACAATTTGAAAGACACTTTTTCTCTTCATATAAACACAATTTCTCTACTACTTTTGCAACAGAATAAGAACAGAAATAAAAGCACGATCACACAGAATTGTCTAAGGAACCCAACTGGGAAAACCCTCTGCTTGTTATTCAAAATTATTATTGAAGAAGAATGATCAATGGATCTCTTACAATATAATAAAGTTTCATTAGAGAACAACGATGTTCTCTCTGCTTACACTAAGCTGAAACATCCTTGCTTGTACCTTGATCCCTGCCTCCTAACCCAAGAAATTTGTCCTTCTTCAAATTCCCACAAGCTCCACGCACAAACTCGTGCTTCCTATTGCTTGGTCTCACCAACTCATGCTCACCAAAACAATGATTGTAAATTTATGTAGATGTTCTATGCTTGATGCAACTTTACTTTTTACTACAGCAATCACATAAACAGTCAAGTAAAACGCTGATAGAACATACCAGTGGATCTATAGAAGACAAACCAGAAACAGAAAAATGTGGTGGTGCATTACGGCGGTCAGCGGGATGCTTCAACCAGCAAAGTCTCCTTGGTTAGCCAACCCAGCATGTGTCACAACAGCCCTCAAAACAGCCACACGGTCAACTCAAAGTCAACCCCAGAAAAGTCAACGCAAAACAACAACAAGAAAGTCAACGCAGCTCGGTTTTCGGTCAACATTTTGACCTCAGTTCTTGTGCCAATGTGTATTGCCTCCAAAAATCGAAGTCTACACCAATTTTCAGCCTCTTTGGACCATGCGTTGACCAAAGTCAACGTTGGTCAAACTTGCGTGGAAACCCTAGCTGCAGTAAATTCATCCTTCTACTGCTGCAGTAATTCGTCCTTCTTGCCACGTGTGAACCGAAATTGCCTCCAAGGAGCTCGTACTAAATCAAAAGAGAAGAAGATGTGTGATGAGATGAGTGAAATGATCTCCAACATTGACTGTATATATATCCATCATTGAGGTGTGTGACACATCTGCTGGGGGTGTAAAACCTTAAGGCCGACCTGCACATATTTTATTAAAAATAAATTCAAAATAAATGTTCTGCTCATCAGATTAAGATCAATTTTATATCGATCTTACACCTCTCCGAAAGAGGAACCCAATAAAAATATTGGTATCTTCATCTGAGCATCACAACATGGAGTTTGGACCTAGTTGTCCAATTTTAACACTCCCTCTCAACTAGGGAGAACTCCATCCACCTGTGCAAACAAACATCGTGCGTCATCTCGCCGTAACTTGCTTTGCTGGCCTCTTTATTTCAGAACAGAAGTGGGTCAGTCACAAAGACATCATCCCCCGGCTGACAAATTCAGCCCAGAGGTCCGAAACCTCTATCAAACTCACAAAGAGTCTCCAACCAACCCAAAGTTGGTTCATCTGACCCGAAGTCAGGCGGAGGTCCGAAACCTCACTATACTTGATCCCAGATCAAGTGGTTGGACCATGCCATCCTAGATAGAGAGTACGGCAATCTCTGATGCTTCCATCAGTATTTGCTACTAGTCTCTAGCTTTTCCCACCTCATTGGCCAAATGAGAGGTACTTCCCATGAGCCCTGAACTCAATGGGTAGGATGCATATGGGGCATAGATAATGAGAGGTGAACCAACTCAAAATCACAACGGTGGGGCCCAAACACACCAACAAGGTTCGGCAAGCCTAGCCTTGTGGTTGCTTATAGCTCCGAGAAGCTATCCCCAAAGCCCCCCAGAGCTCCCAGAGCTCATCGTCCAACAGGACCCACATCATAGGGTCATTCCACGATACCAAGACTCTCACGGAAGGTTAGGAACTTGACCTTCCCCAGGGGCTTAGTGAGAATATCCGCGACCTGCCCATCAGTTCCTATATGATCGAGCCTTACGGCGCCTCGCTGTACCATATCCCGGATAAAGTGGTACCTGATATCAATATGCTTGGATCGGTCGTGGAACACCGGATTCTCAGTCATACGAATCCCACTCTGATTATCACAGAGTATCACAGTGGTATCTAGCACATGTCCAAACAGCTCACTAAAGAGCTTCCGCAACCAAACTGCTTCACAACAGGCCATACTAGCAGCAATGTATTCGGCCTCCGCGGTGCTCAAAGCCACCGACTTCTGCTTCCTCCTCATCCATGAGATCGAAGCAGAACCAAGATTGAAGCAGCATCCCGATGTGCTCTTACGATCCACCACACTGCCAGCCCAATCGGCATCAGTATATCCACGGAGTGTCACACTCCCGGCAGTGTATCTTAGCCCATGGTTTATCGTGCCCCGAAGATATCTCAGAAGATTCTTGGCACCAACCCAGTGAAAGTGATGAGGCTCAACCATCTGTTGACTCAAAGTGTTCACTGCAAAACATATATCTGGACGGGTGTTCACTAAGAACATCAGGGCCCCTACTAGTTGACGATACTTAGTAGGATTAGACAATACGGGCCCAGCAACGTTGCCACTCAACTTCTTGAAGTTGAGCTCCATTGGTGTTGACACGGACTTGCAGTCCACCATACCAAATCTTTCCAGAAGCTTCACAATGTATTTTCCTTGAAAAAGGAAAATCTCGCCAGGTCTCTGCTAGACCTTCAGGCCTAGACATCAGTCCTAGGTCCTTCATCTCGAACTCAGCAGCGAGCTCCCTCTTGCACTGATGAATGAGAGGGTCAGCACCTGTCAGGAAGAGGTCATCCACATACAGCACCAGAATGAGAGGCTTCCCTTTGACAACCTTGAAGTAAAGGTTCGGATCAACATTACTTCGAGTGAAGCCCAGCTTCATCAAGTAGCTATCTATCCTCTCGTACCAAGCTCTGGGTGCTTGCTTCAACCCATAGAGGGCTTTCTTCAACCTGCAGACATGGGTGTCCCGATCTTGGACTTCAAACCCCAGAGGTTGTTCTACATACACCTCTTCTTTTATTGCACCATGCAGAAAAGCGGTCTTGACATCCATCTGATGAAGACTCCATCCTTGCGTAGCAGCAAGGGCTATAATAGATCAAATGGTGGTATATCGGGCCACAGGTGCAAATATGTCATCATAATCTATGCCTTCCTTTTGAGAGAAGCCACGGGCAACGAATCTTGCCTTGAACTTTTCAGCACTTCCATTAGATCCATGCTTGATCTTGTAGAGCCATTTCGAGGTGACAACTGCTTTGTCCTTTGGTCTTGGAACCACATCCCAGACATCATTCTTCATAATGGACTCATACTCTTCGTGCATAGCATCCTTCCAGACTTGATGCTTTACGGCTTCCTCGAAGGATCCAGGCTCGGATTGTACAATAGTACTCATGGCTGCTAGATACCCTTGGTATCTACTCGACTTCTTGCTTTCACGGAATGTCCCCCTTGGGGCAGCATGTCCCTCAGCATCCTCGAGAGTGTCCCTGAGACATGATGGTCTCTTTCCCAGTGAAGGAGGTGGATCAATCGGATCCATTGGTCCTTCAACATCAGGCATCATTTCATCCTTCGGTTCCTCTTGATTTCTAGGCCTTGCTTCATTATCTTCCTCAGATCTCGGAAGATTAACTACTTTCCTCAGGGAAGTATCTTCATCAAAGGTGACATTGTGGCATATCTCCACTTCCCTTTGACCAGGCACATAGACTCTATAGGCCTTCGAAGTTTCACTATAGCCCACAAACATTCCTTTCTTTCCAGAAGCATCCAACTTGCTCCTCTTTTCTTTCGGCACATGAAAATAGATAGTACATCCAAAAACTCTAAAATGTGAGACGTCAGGTTTCTTACCAAAGAAAACCTCTTCGAGAGTTTTGGATTCTAGAGCGGAATGCAGGCATCGATTTTGTATGTACACAGCAGTGTTCGCAGCTTCTCCCCACAGAAACTTCGGCAGACCTTGGTCACATAGCATGGCACGGACAGCTTCCACAATGGTCCTGTTCTTTCGTTCAGCAACACCATTTTGCTCGGGAGTTAGACAGTTGTGGTCTCCCTCTTAATGCCAGCTTCTCTGCAAAAGCCCTTGAACTCGTTTGTCTCATATTCAGTGCCATTATCAGTTCTCAAAATCTTGATCTTCTTCCCTGTCATATTTTCCACCAAGGCTTTGAATGTACGAAACCACATGAAAGCCTCATCCTTCTTCTTTAAGAAGTATGTAATATCTCGAAAGGGAAATAACCAGTAATACAAAGCATACAACAAGATACAAAATGCTACAAACTAAATATGAAGCAGATACACATAAAATAGAGAGAATACTAAGCCATTTTATTATACTGAGAAATAGAAATGAGTACAAGAGGTTATCAGAGTGATGGCACCTCGACTTGCAGCAGGCAAGTGTAGGAATACTCTCAGAATAACAAAGGAATGGCTGCTCTATGCTCTGCGTCCAAGCTGCTGGAAAACTGCCGTGCTGCTGCTACTGCTGGAACCAATTAAGTATTTGGGGCTGCTCCCCTACTTGGAATGAGCTGAAACTCTAGAATCAGCCTCTACTCACAATACCCAGAAAAGCCCAGAGAGCATTTCTGGAATGGATGACCCCCGAAAATACCTCCCTTGAGGATCTACGCTATCCTCCCAAGGGCCACGCTGAAGCTGGATGAAATTCCCCAAAAGATGGCCTCCCGCTCAACCAAAAGTCTCCAATAAGCAAGGGTTGGCCCCTTGCTCAATCTCCTGACCAAAATCCTCCGAAGGAGTGTCACTCCGAAGCTCCCTCAATATGGACTGTGTCCTCCCTCTCAAGACTGCACAGTCTATAGATGCAATGCTCCTCCACAAATGCCACAACTCGATCCTCCTGCAAAATACTGATGGGAATGCCTCACCCGAGCAAGCACTCGAAGTCTCTCGGGGCTGAGGGTGAGATCTCCGAACGGAGACACTCAATGCACTAAACGGTCTGCAAACTGGGGAGCTTCAACCCCTCGTTCTGCTTCAAAATGGCACTGGTGAAGTGAGCGCGAGAAACGTTCAAAATCTCGTTGGGAGTGCATCGAGGGGAGCATTTTTTGGGAGCGCATTTTCAGTCCGCAAAACGCCCTCCATGCCTTTTCTAGTTCAAGAAGCGCCCGGGAGCGAATGCTCCCCGAGCGCTTCCGGCGTTTAAAAAACGCTTCGGGAGCATTTTTTAAACGCCGGAAGTGATCGGGGAGCGTTCGCTCCCGAACGCTCCTCGGAAAAAAAAACGTTTCCCACCGGGGGGAAATTTTTTTCAATGAATTTTTTTTTTGTTTATAAAGGGGGGGAGGGGGGGGGGGCATTTTGTTTTCATTGTTTGTTGAGTGAGTGAGAGAGAGCAAGAAGAGCTTGAGGAGAGAACTGGAGAGCTGAGCTGCAGAAGTGACAAGGAGAGCAAGGAGCAAGCTACAAGGCAACAGGAGGATTGCAAGAAAGAGGTAGGCCTTCTAATCCAATTTTGTATTTTCTAGGATGAATTTGTAGGTTGTTTAAAAATGAAAACTTGATTTTTTTTCTTGAATGTTGCATTTTATTGTGTTTAAAACTTAAAAAATGAATTGTTTTTTTCCTATGTTGCTTTTCCTATTCCCATTTGGCATTTCTCCATTTGTTTTGCAGGCTAGAAACTTGAAACTTGAAACATCATGGCTATATGGCTAGGGATTTTCCTCATGTTGGTTCCTTTCTTTGTAATAATGGTGTTGGAGAGTAGTAGAAGAAAGAGGCAAATCAGAGAAGAGGAGGATGAAGAGAAGGGTTATGGTGGATTTGAAGAAAATCCTGAGGAGGAGGAGGATTATGTTGAGGAGGAATTGGGGAGTGGAGAACATGAGGACACAGATTCCCCAACTAGACAAGACCAAACTCAGACACCTTTGTGGAAATATGTTCAAAAACAGGAAGGAGGGAAAGGTGGTGGAACCACTAAATTTATTTGCCCCCATTGCAATAAACAATACCATGGTTCATACACTCGTGCGAGAAGGCACCTTTGTGGGAAAATGCCAGGGGATGGAGATAAAAATATTGGAATCAAAATTTGTACTAATGTGCCAGCAACACAGAGAGAGAAATATAGGAAGGAAGAGGAGGCTGCCCTACAGAGATCATCTAAAAGATCTAGGGGTTTCATTGATTCTTATTCAGGCCCAACACGTCATGGACAAATAGGTTCAACTTCCACCCATGCCAGTGGTTTTGGAGGCAGTGGCACACCTGGATTAAGGCGTAGAACCATATCCGATTTCCTGGACGAAGGGTGTAGGAATGATGTGGATTCAAAAGTTTACCGGTTTCTATATGCATGTGGGGTGCCATTCAATGTTCTTCGCTCACCTTATTGGCATGAAATGGTTTTTGCCATTAATGATGCCGCCAAAGGATACAAAAGCCCTGGGTATGACAAGGCCAAAACCGTGGGTCTTGATCATGAAAAAGCTAAAATGAACCATTCTTTGGCTAGAATGACAAGTTCATGGAATGAGCATGGGTTGTCCATTGTCTCTGATGGATGGACCAATGTAAAAGGAAAACCATTGATAAGTGTTTTGGCTGTGTCGGTTAGTGGTGCAATCTTCCTGGCAGCATATGATTATTCAGACAAATTCAAAACCGACATTAACATTGCAGAACCATTACTTGATATAATTGAAAAGACTGGGCCATACAATGTCATACATGTCATCACTGATAATGCTGCTAACTGTAAGGCAGCAGGAGCAATTATTGAGGATAAATACCCCAACATTTTTTGGTCTGGGTGTTTGGTTCACACAATGAACCTTTTGATGCATGATATCATAAAAAACAAACAACCTCAATTCAAATGGCTTGGTGATTTGTACAAGAGAGGTAAAAAAATGATAAAATTTATTACAAATCATAGCAATACCCATGGGTTTTTCCGTACTCATTCCAAATTGGAGTTGTTGAAGATAGCAAAAACTAGATTTGCTAGCTATTACCTCACCTTCAGGCGCCTTTTGAAGGTAAGAGAGTCATTGGCTGCAATGGTATCAAGCCCACACTGGCAGCTATTAAAGGATAGGGCAACAACAATAGTTGACAGGCAAGGTTTCGAACATGTGGAGGATACCGCCCTTGACCCTCTGTTTTGGGCACGTGTAAGGGAAATTTTGAATTTTACCAAGCCTATTTATAACATGATTCGGTTTGCAGATACTGATAAACCAGTGATTGGAGAGGTTTATGAGCAGATGGACAACATGTTGGGGCAAATAAAAGATATTGTTAAGGATAATGATCCCAACTTGTATGCTATGATTCATGACTGTGTGTGTGCACGGTGGAATAAACTCAATGTTCCACTACATGCTTTGGCATGTATCCTTACGCCAAAATATTACTCTCCATCTTGGTTGGGCCAACCTGCACCTGGAGGTGGGGTTAGGGTGAAACCTCACACAGATCCAGAGGTACAAGAGGGGTACATGAAGGCATTGGACAAGTTGGTACCCGACAAGGAAGAGTGTGCTAGATTGCGCCTTGAATTAGGCAAATACTTTAGTTGCACTGCTAACTTTGGTTCTTTCCATGGAATGGAAGACAGGGACAGATTTGATGCTCTCACATGGTGGGAAGCATATGGCGGCATGGGACTTTTGCCAAAGTTGGCTAAAAAAGTTCTCTCACAGGTTGTGAACACTTCTTCTGCAGAGAGGTGTTGGAGCACCTATAGCTTCATACACAATGTGAGAAGAAACAGGCTGAATGAAAACCGAGCTGAAAGCTTGGTTTATGTGCATTACAACTTGAGGTTGTTGAGCCATCACTGTGATCGGGAAAATGAGGATCAATCATACAAAGTCTGGGACAACAACCTAGAGGATGATAATTTGGAGGACGACACAGTACATATGGAAGAATTGGAAGCGGAACTTTTTAGGGATGATGATGAAGCATTAGCAGCACCGCCACATAAGGGCCAGTCCCACCATCTACTGGTAGTAGGGCGGGTGCCAGTGCCAATGCCAATGCCAGTTCTCGATATCACACTATTGTTCCTTTGCAGAGCCCGCGTCCACCTTCTAGTCATGGTCGTGGTACTCCTGAGAGCACTAGAAGACCACCATTTCCTCGTGGCTCACAAAAATTAGACATTTCTCGTGGGCGTGGCAAGGGGCCAGCCAAATAAAATAGATTTGTTGTTTACTAGTCTTTTCTATTTGTTGTTGACAGTTGAACAGTTGAAACTTGACTCTTTCTGATTTCATATATTTAATGGCAATTTAAGTTTGAAGTTTGAATTTGAAAGGTGAAACTTTGAAGTTGGCATTTATAAGTTTACTGTTTACAAGTCATTATGAATTATGAATATGATGCTTCATGAAAGTTATATGGTGATCAATGAATCAATGATGATAAATGTTATATATTGAATTTTGAAATCAATGAATCAATGATGATAAATGCTATATATCAATGATGATAAATGTATATTGAATTTTGAAATCAATGAATCAATGATGATAAATGTTAGATATTGAAATTTGAAATCAATGATGATAAATGTTATATATCAATGATGATAAATGTTATATATTGAATTTTGAAAGCTTGAAACCTTCAGATTGATGATTCGCGAGACTCAAGAGTCAATATGTTGTATGCTTCCAACTTGTGGGCATGGTTGATGAAGATTATAACTCGGATGAATGATGTTATATGATTTAATCCATGTTTTTATGTTTTTTTTTGTCTAATTCATCATTCTACATGTTTTTTTTGACATATATGCATCAAAATATAAAAAATATAATATATATATATATATAAACGCTCTCGAAATGCTCCAAACGCTCCGGACGAGAAGCTTCTAAAAATGGCGCTCCCACTCAGCTCGAGTAACTGCTTTGCGGACAAAGCTAAAAACAGCGAGCGTGCTCAAAGTCGAAGTGACCAGCTCAATATGCATAAACTCGAATGAGGAAATGAGGAGGCTCTCCTCCTTTTTATAATGATGGGCCTCTCTCAACCCTAGGCCCCACCATCTCCTACGTAGCCTCCCTTTGGCCCACGTTGCCAACTCAACTGCGCTGTCTATGCCCACGTGGTCTAAGTGGGTCCCCCTCTACGTGGTCTCTTGGCCCCCCTTGGCCCACTTAAGTTACAATGTTGAGTCTACTAGGGAGTGTACTTTATTTTAAAGTGAGTTATATCCCCCTCTTACTCACTTTTATTTATATTTTAACTATAGAAGGCAAAATTGATCAAAATTAATATTTCCATTTAGCTATCGCTAATTGGGAATATTACAAAGTATATCCGGGTTTGCGAGAGAAGTCATCTATGAACGTCATATAATATAAACATCCTCCCAAGGATGTCACGGGTAGCATACCAGATAGATCAGAATGGATCAATTGCAAGACATCAGATGTCTTTGTGACACTAGAGGGGAAAGGTCCCCTTGTATGCTTTCCTTCGGCACAACCCTTACATACACCTTCATGATTATTTGGAAACTCGGGCATCCCTGTCACCACCTTCCTTGCTTTGGGAAGGGCTTTTTAGTGAAGGTGTCCAAACCTTCGGTGCCATAGTTCAGTCAGTCGGATAGTATCACATGTCATTGCTCCCAGCGGACTTCCTCCAACTTGGTAGAGTGTATCAACTCTAAACCCAATCGAGATAGCTTCCTTGAAGCTCTTCTTCCACATGAGCACCTTTCCATCAGTGAATGCCTCATTGAAACTTTTGTCTTCCATGGCCGATATAGACACAAGGTTCTTCTTCAAATTTGGTACATAGAGTACATCCTGCAAGTGGAGGACTTGACCTTGAGACAAGTGGAGGGTCACGGTCCCTGTCCCTTTCACGGGATATGTGGTATCATCTCCAAGGATAATTTCCAGATTAGTATCCTTCTCAACCATATCAGAAAGTGCTTCCTTGAACCCAATGATATGCCTTGAGGCACCACTATCTATCAACCAGACATCCATAGTGTCGGGTGGGGATGCAACAGAGAGGGCAGATACAAGAATGTATTCATTTCTTTTATCAACAACATGTGATTCCTCATACCTGGAGTTTCTTGACCTTTTAAAAGGTTGATCATTTCCGCTGGAGGGAGCCTTCCTCTATCCCTTGGACCTGGTGTTCCTTTGATTGCCATTCCTCTGGTTGTTGTTGTTATCATCACCATCGGGAGAATCCTTCTTGAAAGGACATTCTCTAGCATAGTGACTAGGCCTATGACAAGTGAAACACTTACCCTTCTTTCCTTGGGCCCCTGCTTTTCCCTTATTCTTCGGACCACTAGAGTTCTTCTTTCTAGAATGAGCAGTGTATGCAACATTTCCTTCATTTCCATACTCCTTCATTCTTGATTCTTCTTGAACGCATCTTGACAGTACTTCGTCAAAGTCAGGTATCACATTATTATTTAGAATGGTAGTGTTGAACACATGCCATTCGGATGAGAGCCCTCCAAGTGCGGTGAGTACCATCTCTCGATCAGCTATTGTCTCCCCAATAGCTAGCAGATTGTTCCTGATTTCAATCAGCTTCAGAAAGTATGATTGGATAGACTCATCCTTGCCTTTCTTCAGATTCTTCAATTGATTCTTGAAGAATAGTACTTGATTCACATTGTTGGCCTTGAACATGAGGATCAATTTATCATACATCTCTTTGGATGTGCCCAACTCAGAGATGTAGGCCACTAGGCTTTTATGAATGGATTCCCTGATCATCAACTTTGCTTTGATCTCCCCCTTCTTGTACTTTGTTTTGGCAGCAGCAGTAGCAGTGGATGGAAGTTCTTGGATTTTACCACACGTAGTTTTTTCAAGTTTTGCTGCACACTTAACGAAGTTTGCACCTTAAAAGATTTTATATATGTCACGCTTGTCACATCGTCAATATTATAATTAAATATCTCTTCTTTATACTAAGTTGAAAAGTTTGTCATTACTTACATAATATAATTAAAGTATCCACCATAATTCTTTCTATCATGTAAATCATATTTTTTTCTCTATATATAATTGCATCCCTTATTTGTAAATTTCATATAAATTCGGTTGTTGGGAGAAATATTGTTATCCTCTCCACTTAGGTTAAATTTGTCCATGTTGACTTCATAATGAGTATAACTTACAATGTCTTTGAACTTTGTTCTTGGGTTTCTTTGTAGCCCAAAATGGGGGAGATGTTAGGAAAAGGTGTAATTTTTTCACTACTGATTATGGAGTTAATGATATTATTGATATTATAGTGTAAAACAAAAATTTATTAATAATAAAACATGTTTTAGTGTTAGCCATAAATAAATATGTGTATGTAGCCATATAAATCAAATGGTTGATAATAAGTATAAAAAAATCATAATACATGTCACCTCATTTATCATGGACGTTCGTAATATGTAAATAGGTTTTCTTACAATAGCATGGATCAATACCACATGCCCAAAAGTCATAACTCATTTTATATGACATTTGCTCATATAATTTTTTTAATTAAATAATTTAAATAAAAGGGAAAAAAATCATAACTACTTAATAAATCTCAATCTTTGATTTGTGTAATAAATTATAAAATACAATATTTTATGGAAGTTAAATCATTGGCATCCAGTTGTTTAGTATTGATAAACCATATTCTAAAATATATATGCCTATATACATAAATATAACTTCATACCAATTCTATAAAGAGAAAAATAAAGTAGTTGAAATTTAAAAAGAAATTTTTTTTCATATTCTCACTTGAATGAGATGTGCAATTCATTTCATTCTTAAAATAGAGTGGATATAAAACATTTTAAAAATATATTAATAACAAAAAAGGAATGTGGGTTATAAATAAAATATGTCAATATGCAAGTTCAGTAAATATTCTCTTGGTAGGTGTTTTGTAATTCCATGTTTAAAGGAGATGTCTAATTTCTTCAATGGTTAAGATGGACTTGACTTATATGTGTGTTAATCAAGAAAGATCAAATATCTTGAAATGCAAATGTTTTTTATGTTTTGTTCTCCAAAAAAGTTTGTACATTTAGTATATTTAAAATTAACATAAATCTATATTGGTTTAAAAATCACTCAAAAATCAGAACATATATATTACTCATTTATAAAATATAAAATTATTTAATAATAATAATTCAAAAAATTCAAAAATATAAAATTATTTAATAATAGAAATTCAAAAAATTCAAAAATTATAAACAATTAATATATAAATAAATTAAAATTCACTTTCAATTTATCAATAAATAACATATAAAAATAATCTTTACATTTAATTTTATTTTGGAATATAAATAAATTAAAATGCATTTTAAATTTATCAATAAACAATATATAAAAATAATCTTTATATTTTAATTTAAAATTAAAATATAAACTATTAACAATTAAAAAAAAATGTAAAACCTAAAATTAAAGATTCAAATCATATAAATGTAAAACCTAAAATTAAAGATTCAAATGGATATAAATCCAGCCCCCAAAAAACCAAAAACAAATACGAATCCTTTAATTCAAAATGCAACTTCTCGATATGATAGTCACGCAGTTAATTACCTATTCCATGAGACAGCTGAAAAAAACCTTTACACCCATTTATTACCAGCGAATTGATATATTGTTTTTCACATTTTTTACGAATTTTAAACACCATCTGGATAATCATCTATAAAAAATGCCTCACTAATACACAAGACAGCCCAAGGATAAATCGGTAAGTATGGAAATGAACAACTTGAATGCTGCGATTAGCTAGCAATTTTCATTATTTAGCCCATATATATAAATCAATGAATTAACCGATAGAAATGGGTGAAGTGAACCAGAATTCATTTTCAGTGATAAGAAGAGAAGCATCTGCCATATATTTTGATATTGAATGTCATGATAAGATCAAATGTAAAAAGAGAAATAAGAGTAATTAGGGAATACGATGTGGGGCCAGTCCCCATCCCCTTGCATCTCAAACGTTGAATCGGCGCCAGATACAGAGAGTTGCATGGCAGGAGAGCGAGCGCCCTGTATTTCTCCAGGGAAGGCGCCCTCGGCCTCATTTTTGGAAGAATTTGGATGATAATACAAACGCGACGTGTGAGGGCAGTGAGAATTAAACCTGGCGGGCGATCCTTATATCCGCATCCACCAGTTCTGTGTATTTCGCCATCTGCTCGGCAGCTCTGCCAATAAATTGGGGTTCTGCTGCTCCAATAACAAAGAAAGCGGAAGCAATTGCCAGAAGAAGCCCCGGATCCAAACGGAATAACAGCAGCAGATGAAGATGGGGTGTAGCCTGTAATTAATTAATGAAAAACAAGCTTCCACCACCAGAAATAGCAGCCTGAGGAGTAAGATGGATGGAAACACATAAAACACAATCAATTTTGTTTTTGGTGCAACTACGTGAATTTGAAATAGTGTGGGCCGTTCGCATTAATGCAATTAAAATGATCGGAGTGGTGTACATGGTACGTACAGTCAAGCAGATCTTTCTACTCGTCATACGGGTCGGCAATATTACCACAACAGAGCTTTCCGCTTTTCTTGATGATCGATGCAATGGGCATGGACATGGCATGCTCAGTAGTACTCTTAACACTATTAATGTTCTCGAATAACATAGAAAATATTGATTGCCATTAGTTTCATTTGGGTTCACCTTGCATAGGTATGTGGAATTTGATCTTGATTGTTATGAGTTCCAATTGGGGTTTAACCCTTCTTATCTTCGGGTTGATCCTCCAGTATTTTCCGTTCCGTCCAACTCACTTATAGGTAAACACTTCTCGCAAGCGTCATGTTTTCTTGTTTAACCTTGTCATTTACGGAGGTACTCGGGTTGGCTTACTTTCAACATCTTTTTATTTGTTTTGCAGGCTGCTCGGGTCCCCAATAGTCAGGAGACTCCCCGGCGCATTTGGGCAACTCCATCAACTCTCGATAGGTTTCTTTACGTCCCCGATGGTTTGCTTCTTGTTCTGTTAGTTTATAAAAGAGGAGGAAATCTCTAACCAAATTTTATTTGGCATTTTGCAGCATTAATTTGCAGTTGTCACTCAGCATATTTACTCATTAGCTGTTTCAATATCCTATCATTCCGGCTAGGTTATCTTTGCGTAATTCTGTCCTTGCAGTCTAAGTGACTACTATGCATAACTTTGCACCGGCTAAGGTTTCCGGTTCTTATTTCTGTTTGCAATCTAAGTTGGTGCTATGTATATTCATTTTACTCAGTTCACCCGAGTGAGGGTTTTGACAGCTGTGAGGGTTTTGATCGCTGCGGGGTTATAGAGTTAACCCTTAATGTAATTTTTGTTTGTCGTAAAAGGGTTTTGGCCATCTGAGCCATAATTCTCCACAGTGTCTCGATATTGCACATAGTTATTGCGTAGATTGGAATTCTGATTATGCATTCTTTCTGCCGAATGAGCCATATTCCTATGGGTCTCGACCTTCTCACATAATTATTGTAGATGAGTACAGACATATTTTCTTTTTGCTAAATGCAAGAATTTCGGTATCATATGTTCAATTATGCTTATGGCTTATGGTTATTATCTATGTGTTCTCCTTTTGCTGCGTTGTTATCATTGTCAGGGCTTTGCATACAGGGTTATGTCTATTAAACAATAAAGATCTCTCTTTATTTGTGCAGTTTTACACACTCCTTACAGTCGAATTTGAGGATAGTTCTCCCACCTGTTGTATATGGATTTGGTTTTGTGTTCAACAATAGCTATGTAATTTACACTAATTGTTTTTGTTTTCCCATTTTTATCTCATATTTTTGTTATTTTTGTTAAATGCATATATCTTCACTATACCATTATAATGTCTACCTAATTGCTTGAAATACCTTTCTAGATTTCTGCAATACAATCTTGAGTAAATCGAGTATGTTGCTATTTTATGTTTTATATTTCAACCTCAACTTGTTAAATGCATATTTTTATCTTCACTATACCATTATAATGTCTACTTAATTGCTTGAAATACAAATTTATTTTATTGATTTTTAATAACTATATATATATTGAAAAAGTAATATATATATATATATTCATTGAAAAGTAATTTCTTTTAATATAAAATAAATAAATTACAAACATTAAATAACCAATTTAAATATGTATCTATACATCCAATTTAAATATGCATCTATGCATCTAATTTCAAATTATAATTTCAAATCATATTTTATTAAAATATGATATTATTGAAACATATAAATGTGTAAATACAAATTTATTTTATTGATTTTTAATAACTATATATATTTTGAAAAAATAATTTCTTTTAATAGAAAATAAATAAATTATAAACATTAAATAACCAATTTAAATATGCATATATGCATCTAACAGATGCATTTGATTTCAAATTGTGTTATTATCTTAGATATTATTGAAACTCCATACAATTTTAGTGTAAGTGTATTTTTTTATTAAATTTTACCTAACTTAAATTTATTTTTTATTTATATTTATTATTAAGTCAATTATAATTTTTTTAATTAAATGTTGTTTTTTTATTTATTATCAAGTCAATTATAATTTTTTTAATTAAATGTTGTTTTTTTAACATAGATGGTTGATGTAAATGTAAATATAAACTGTTTACATTTTTTCCTATTTATATTTATTATCAAATCAATTATAAATTTTTTAATTAAATGTTTTCTTTAACATAGGTTATAATTTTTTTAATTAAATATTGTTTTTTTAACCTAGGTTATTAAAATTTTTAAATTTTGTAAAATTAAATGTTTTCTTTGAACGTAGGTTATTAAATTTTGTTTTTTTAACATAGTTAGGTGATGTAAATGTAAATATAAGCTTTTTACATTTTTTATATTATAGTTTTTTTTAATTAAATGTTGTTTTTTTATCATAGGTTATTAAGTGTTGTTTTTTAACATAGGTGGGTGATATAAATGTAAATATAAATTTTTTGCATTTTTTTCCTATTTATATTTATTATTAAGTCAATTATAATTTTTTAATTAAATGTTGTTTTTTTAAGATAGGTGATGTAAATATAAACTTTTTACATTTTTTAATTAAATATTGATTTTTTTTAATGTAGATGATGTAAATATAATTTTTTAATTTTTTTTTTCTATTTATATATAAGTGTAAATATATATTTTTTTATTTTTTAATTAAATATTGATTTTTTTTTAAAATGTAGGTGATGTAAATATAAATTTTAATTATCCCTACCCTTATTAGTTTTTGAATAATTTATTTCTCAAAGAAATTAAATATGTTAAATAATATATGAATGTATTATAAAGTTATTGATTAGGTTGCCAAATTAATACATCTTCACACCTTCATATCAAGAAAGAGTAGTATGATACTTCCAAGGACGTATAGTAAATTGGTATGGTATATGGCATAGTTTATTTCTTAAAGTATCCACCTTACTCTTACATATTTTTCACGAAAGAAATATGGCTTATGATGTGTAATTGGTTTTGGTTGATAATAAAGTTATATGACTTTTTTTACAAAATAAAAAAACCATTTTCTATTATATTTCAGTGAATTAGCTAATTTTCACCTCTCCTCACTTCATACTTCATGACAACATATTTTCTTATACTTTTGAAAGAATACTAATTAATAATATTTATATAAATACAAATTATTAATATTTATATAAATTATTAACAAACAAATTTATCTATGATTGTTAATTGAATTTTTTTTATATCTATGATTAATATTATAAATTAAATTCGTTATATTGATAGTAAATAAATTTATGTAATTAGATAAATATAAATATATCAAAATTTATAACAAATAATTAAATGCAGAAGATGTTATTTTACAAAATTTAATAATACAATCAATTATAATTTAAAAGTAATCTAATTATATAATATTTTAAAATTTAAAATCTTTATACTTTATTATTTTTATTTCAATTTAACTATCTTAAAATTTTACAAAATTTAATAATACAATATCAAAATCAATAACAATCAATAACAAGTAATTAAATGCAGAAAATGTTATTTTACAAGATTTAATAATAGAATCCATTATAATTTAAAATTAATCTAATTATATAATATTTAAAAATTTAAAATCTTTATATTTTACTGTTTTTATTTCAATTTAACTATGCTAAAATTTTCAACCTATCTTGAATTAATTGTAAGTTTTAGTAAAAAATATTTTAGTTGTTCAAGTAAAATATGAGTGAGACCAGTGAATTAAGGATGGTGTCTTGTCAAAATCTTCATATTCGTTAACCTATCTTGAATTAATTGCTAACCTATCTTGAATTAATGGCTAGGTTTATTAAAAAAAAATTTCAACCTATCTTAAATTAATTGCAAGTTTTAGTAAAAAATATAATCAATTGGTGAATATATTTGGTAATTTTATTCTATGGCAAATGTTGGTTTATAAGTGCAAAATTTCATAGTTGAAATTTTTAAATAAATTTTTGTATAATAATTAGATGTAAATTGAAATATTATTTAAAAGGTTAATATAATTTTTTAAATTAGTTTCGGTAGTTCAATTGGCGATATTTATGAAAATGAAAATAAAGTTTTATGTATTAGGAAAAAGGTTTAAATCTCCTCCATTTACCATGTTTGTCAAAAAGATCAAAATCTACCTCATGTATGTCAAGATGGTTTGATCCAAACTTTATCATTTACTCAACAAATTTCTCAAAATTTTAATATTATAAAATATTAAAATATATTAATTTACATTATTTAATAAATGAGAATGTCGAGATGAACTTGATCCAAACTTTATCATTTTACTGAAAATATTGCTCATAATTTTTAATATTATAAAATATTAAAATATATTGATTTACATTATTTTAATAAATGAAGAAATACTCATTTGGTATAAATATTTCTTTAAGAAAAATTATATAAATTAATATTAAAATATATAAAGTAAAAGAAAATTTCTATATATTAATATTAAAATATATAAATTAAAAGTGAATTTAGTTTTATTGTAAAATATTTGATTATAATAGAATAAAAATTTCTATAGTTATTTATATTTGAAGATAAGATTAATATCTTGTGTAACTTTTAGGCTGGATCTTCTATTCATCATCATTCAATAGGGCCTACTAGACACGATATTAAACTTATATATATACAAAATTTTGTAATTAATAATTAAAATTTTGTTAAAAATTAAATAAACTACATTTATATAGTGATAAAGTGGAAAATTTCAACATTGAAGAATATTACATGACTTTTATATTTAATTAAATAATATAACATATTCAATTAATATTTTGATATTAACAATGTTCTTTAATGTGATTTATATGTATTACTGAATTAATTTTATAATTGTAATACTATCTTTAATGTTTTTTTAATTGTGATTTATATGTATTAGTGCATTAATTTTATAATTGTAATATAATCATTGTAACTAGTGAATTAAGGATGGTGTCATGTCAAAATCTCCATATCCAAACACTAACTCCCCATTAACCTATTTTGAATTAATTGAAAGTTTTAAAAAAATATTTTAAAAGTGTTTAACTTTTAAACATAAACTTATTTTAAGAAATTTAGTATAAAATATAAAAGTTTTAATCCATTATTATGCCCTATAAATTTTTGATTATTTCGACAAATGTGACAACAAATTACTGACAAAATATACTAAAAAATTCAATATGCATTATTGAGAATATATGCATTTTATGCATTTAAGTAAATAGGACCGCGGTCAGTCGGATGAAGTGTAGATGCATGCGGCTATTGAATTCGAGTATGTAGCAATCTAGCAGTTATTTTTCAACGGTTGCCCCAAGAGGTGCAAGGAGAGGCCGGATAGGAGTATCATTTTGTTAATTATTATTTTGTCAACAATAGTGAAGTCGCTCTCGTTTTGTTATCTTATTCTACGTATATGGAGTATTCCTACCCCGTAACTTGACCCCTTATCTAAAGTCAAAGTCGAAAATTTAATTTACTAAAATAAAACAAATGTAAAGACTCTGGCTCATTTCATTTAGTGTCGGTTCGTCAATCGAAGATAAACGGAACTTTATTTCGGTTCTTACATTTTGATTCTTTTATAACACCTTACTATTTGCTTTATACAATAGCGTCTACTTACCCCATCACTCCAGAAAAACCTTACATCTTGTATCAAAATACTTAAGCCAAAATGCTACTTGCCCCATCATTAGAGAGAAACCTTACATCTTATATCTTTTAATCCAATGCCTGTTCATCCACTTAGAAGTTTACAGGTGGTCGACCTCATTGTAGCAAATATACATGATTCGGGACCACTAAATCTAAATCTTGACCTAGGGTTTTCCTCCTGGTCATTAGGCCGTTTTTCCATTGAGGTACATGCTACAACATTATGATGCTTAAGGGACTGACATTTGATTATAGGAGCAAAGGACTAACATTTAGATGAAGCAGATGATTTGTTCCTGCATCAACAAAACATGTGTAAGTTCAAGGACAAGTCAATTTGCTTCTGCGTTGATGAGGATAGGGGCATTATAAGTGGTTGGAGTTAAAACATAAAATTCATTTTCATTGTTGCATATCCTGAAGTCGAAAGAACATGTTTTATTTCTCTAGATTCTATAAATAACAATATCTTTAACTTGCAATTTGAATTTTGAACAGAGTAATAATATCAAATTCAAATGGCCATCTGTTTAAGTTCAGACCACATGGGCCCATAAACCAAGGTCCATGTCTGAAAACAAAGTCTTGGTCTTCCTTTAATTCAAACTTTCAAAGTGGAATGCATAAAAACCCTTCACTGACATGCAGGGCTGGACCATACCTTTTAGAGGCAACATCCTTTGCCTTTCTTTCCAGCAACTTACCGCTTTGGTTTTAGCCATGCTCCTGGAAATTTTCTGATTAGCACTTGCTCTATGTGCATTAATACCTTCTTTCTGGGTATATATGTTGGAATATCTAGAGAAAGATTATACTCCATCCTTCTCATGAATTATACCTATCCTCTTAGAATTGTTTTATTGAGTATTTTGATGGGCAGAGTTCAATCAACATATAAAGCCCCTAAAATTACAGCAGGGTAGCCTGTTTTCTTATGTCTATATGACTCAGTTATGACAAGATGAAGGTAGTAGTTTTGGGCCTATTTTCACCATCAAATAACAATGAAACATTGACCCTTTAACACTTTATGGAGTGCACAGATGAGATTAGACATTGTGATAGTTAGTAAGTGATCTAAAGACTACACGCAACAGTGCTTGGTGAGGCTATCTATTGCATCAATGAGTATATTCTTCTCAGAATTCTCAGGTTAGATACCAGATTGCCAATGGTTCTTGGATCCAAATTTGTTCCTGCATCAACAAACCGCGTGTTAGTTGAAGGAGAAGTCAACTTGCTCTGGACATTTCCTGGCAGCAAGGGAGCACACTATTCAATCATTATGCTCTGCGTTGATGAGGATAGGGGCATCATAACTGGTTAGAGTCAATACAAATAATTCATTTTCATTGTTCCATACCTCTCCAAGAAAAAGTTGCAAACCGAATGGGATAAATAATGATCTCCCACAATAGATGCACATGGAAACAAGAAAAGATAGTGAGCATAAGTTTGGAGAGATGAAAACTGGGAAGCATCCTAAATTCAAAAGAACATGTTTTCTTCTCTGGATTCTATAAATAATAATATTATTAAATTCCAATTTGAACAGAGTAATCATATCAAATTCAAACAAGTGATGTGATGAATTCTGGAAGATTTCTATGATAAAGTCCTTAAAATGGATGGTAATGAAGATGTTTCAACTTCAGATTCTGTGGTAGGCTGGTAGCTGACCATGCTAGTACCCACATCTTGCAAAGGTTGTCATTCAAACATGAACTTCTTGAGTTATGGAAAGGAGCCCAATAATTTCTGGCAAGCTGGAAGAGAGAGCTTAAAAGAAGTACACTTTGAACTTGAAGATAAATTGTTAGAAAACATCCTTGGATGTAGTTTCAGTTAATCTTCCAAAAATCATCTAAACAAAATCAGAAATATTAGTCCATCTTTTACCATGGGTAGAATATGGAAATGCAATTTTTCAACCACTACCATACATATCCCTTAGAAATGTGTATAAACAAAACAAATACATTTTCAACTGGCTTATTGAATTCTAAAATTAGTTATAGACAACCTACCATAAACAATCCAAAACTCAAACTGGACAATCTCTTATATCTAAACAATGTGGGGACTTGACGCTGTTGTGAAAATTACTGCATACACATTTCATGACAACTTGTACTACAAGCTTGCAAATACAATCTGAGCTTCTATATCCCTCTCAAGGAATTATAATATTTTCTCCAGCATAGATGATGTCATCAGTGTACTTATTTGCAGTTTTTATTTGATCAAATGAAAGCTGAACTCAACCAAGGAAACAGAAATACTTAGACAACTCCTATACAACGGGTCGAAGGGAACAACATGGCAACCCAGTTTCACATGCATTCAAAAAGCTGAACAACAAGTACGCTAAGAAATGAGTTTAGCCGATACTTGCATTCCCTTATTAACAACAACAATGAATATACATTGGCAATGCTTTCTTCATTTCTTAGAATTGGCACCACAAAAGCAGATCTTGTTACTTATAACATGGTTACGGAGAAAAGAATAGAAAGATAATAACATAGACTGAAAGCCAATAGAAGGAAGAAAAGAATTAATGCATATATTAGATTTGCTGTTGAGAAATACAAGGGGAAGCCCTCTATTAATAGCAACCTTGATGGAGTCCAACATTTAAGGATAGTTGGCAAGTATACTAACTATTTAATGAACTATCCAAGTTAACTTACAAGTTATAACTCTCTGTAGAAGGTGAGTATTAAATATGTTGCCAAATATTAAGTTTTGAAGATAGAATAGAACATAATAGCATGAGTAAAATGTGAAAATTTTGAAACAAAATAGAATACAATATATATTCACTTAGATATACAAATCTAAAGGTGAAGAGATATATACATTTGTACAGCAGAAGTTTGTTGAAAGTAAATATCTAATCATAAATACATGATGATGCACGGCATCGGTAGCACCAGTTGGTGTCTATAGTGACTCCACGTTCAGAAAGGAGTTCTTGCCATTCAGCTCGCATTTTCCGTTGTCTATCTCTTTCATTTATGTGGATTGTTTTCCTTAGAATTCTTCGAATCTTTTGTAATAGTTCAATAGTTCCACGCAAACAGTACAGAGGCAATGAATGGGGTGAAAGGAATCTGAGCTGTATATCATGTAGAGTTTGTTCATGCTGGTGAATCTCCTGGTAGCATTCATAGAGCATGTTTAAATCCCTTGCATCCATATCTGTTTAGCATGAAAGAAGGTAAAAAGTTATTGTTAGTGTTAACAGATGGTAAAAGTAAACTAATTATAGAGTTAAAAAATAACTAAAGCAATCATAAAATTCTTTGAAACATTAGGAACATAATGAGTAGTAGAATAAATGTAAAAATAACTAATTCTATATTCAATTTCGATAAGGTGAGGGTTTGTTTACCTCTTGGTGAAGATGCAATGAAGAGTGTATTGTTGGATAGATTGTATTTGTCTATATAGATTTCGATGTGAGCAACGATTCTTCTTGCTTCCTGCGTTGTAGATATGGATTTTCTTTTATGCGTGAAATGCGTGAGAATGGGAATGCTGTATGGATTCGAAGGTCTGTTAGAGATCTAACTCTTGAAATGGAAGTGAATGTTAAACCTTGGCGTTCTTTGGGGCCAATGTCAACTGTTGCTTGATCTAACGTCATTCCTTGTGACTTGTGTATTGTTAAAGCCCATGCCATTCGAAGTGGTATTTGTCGACGTGTACCCCTTCTGATAGGAGAAATGGGAACATTTGTGGGGTGTGCAATGTCCCATGTTGTTCCTCTGTATTGTTTGAAATCAACGACCACAAAAGATGGCAATTCTGGAGGCTTTGAGTCAGGTGCATAGCATATTGAAATGACGGTGCCAAGTGCGCCATTTACAAGCCCTGCATGTACCCATAAATTGCAGGTTAGCATAACTTTTTGTCCAGTGCATAACAGAAGCGTTCTGTCCAGTTGTTCTTCTTCAGATGTAGTGAATGTGTGGTCCACATGTTTTTCTGCTGAGCACACAGCCACTGGCTTGTGTAATTTGTTCAACATTGATTTGTTATGCAAGGAAACTGAATTGTTTGTTGCATATAAATGCATGGAGTCCTCAAATCTTTTTTTATCTTCATGCGTAATAGAGGAATCTGTTCTTGACATTAGTAGCTTCCAATCTTCTATTGTAGAGTTCCCATCCCTGAGATTTGTGAGAATCTTGCGGAAGGCAATCTGGGAAGGATCAACACCTTGTTGGCGAAAAATAGTTGTGAGCGTAATGAATGTATCAAAGCTGCGCCAAAGTGCAGTACCACGTGATGTGCCAGCATACAGAGGAATGTCTTTTACAGGTGGTAGCTGGCCTAAATCCCCAACAAGGATAATGGATCGATTACCAAATGGTGTATTTCGATGGAGGGGAAAGGCCTCTCGTAAGCGATCATCAATACGGGAAAGCATTTTTGGCCCGATAAAACTCATTTCATCAATGAGTATGTACTGAATATGGCGGAGTTGTTCTTAGAGGTGGAGGAGTGGTTGTCCTTCAAGAGGATGCATTGTTTGGATAGGGATGTGAAGGGCAGAATGAATTGTAAGTGCATCTATGTTGAAAGCTGCAACACCGGTAGGTGCAAGTACCAACAATGGGCTTATATTTGGTGAGGAGAGTTCGATGAATGCACGTTGTAGAGATTTTATTAGAGCAGATTTGCCCATTCCGGCTGTCCCTTGTATAATGGTTCTAGTTGGGGGCTTTGGAAGAGGATTTTTGAAATGAGAAGTAATATGTGTGAAAGCTTTTTGTTGGGTAGGAGATAATATTTGATTTACGGGTAGGTTTGAAGAGGGAATGTGTTGATTTTGAATAGATGAGCGATTATATTCAATGAAATTGATGGCAGTTTCTTGTAAGTGGAGAGGTAGGGAAGTATGAGACCAAAGATGGTTGAGGTCAAAGTCACGATTGCCAATGATTTCAAGGGCATCAATTTCGATGTTATCGCTTGGGTGAAGGTGAGAGATGATTTCCCATTCATTCATTTGAACAGGGTCAAGGGGGATGTCAGGAGGGGAAGATACAGGAGTAGATTCATCTTCTAATTGTGGAGATTGTGGGTTTTCATTTTCACGGTGAACATGCCATGCTGTATATGTTCCTTTCTTTTGTTCCCAATGTGCAATGATGTCATCATTGCTGCATCCAATGTCATTGGGGAGTGTACGGAAGGGGAAATACAACATTAATTCAGCCCAGCAGAAGTTGGTGTAGTTTGGATCATTAGGGGAAGGGATTGTGGTGTATCGTGGCAAGATATGGAGAACTATTGGAGGAGAAATCTGTTTCCATTGGTTTTGTTGACGACGAGCAGAAAATGACCAAGAGCGTGCAGCTTCTATGAGGGGAAATTGATCTAATGAAGAAGGCCTATTCATGTATGCAATAATAAATGGTGGTGTTGAGGGTGGATTTTCAGAACCATCTAGAACACGTCTGAATACAGTTCTATTAACATTTAGAGATACAAATGTACGACTACAGAGTGTTAGAGGTAATTTTTGCAACATATGGCATATTTCCTGCGCTCCAATATCCCTTTCTGCTATGCTTTCTGTAAGGAGTTTCCGAACAACAGTGGTAGTAGGTGCTTCTGGAGCGACGTTGTTCAAGAGGCGAAATAACATTTGGCTATAGCTTTCTGACTGTCTTTCTGCTTTGGCTGCATATTTAGATATATAAGCTAACACGGCATGGCGTGAAAGCACTGGTTGACAATCAACATTTGCTCTCCAGATGGAAAGTAGATCAGCATTATGAATGTTCAATCTATCATCATTACGTGCAGGCTTGTAGATTTTATGACCTTTGTTGTCCAGCAGTAGTGAAGATGTGGGATTTAACTCCCATGGTACTCCGTAGCGACATGTGAGAACTTCGTTTTTTTTGCGAAGACAAGAAGATACATGGCACTTTGTATGGCGCTGGACACAATTGACAAGCTCTTCATAGTCATTTGTCTGTGGTGATGCAAATATTGATCGTGTGTTGAGAAGACATGGGTCCTGCTCTGCTGATTGGTGGAGTGAATCTGTGCAATGTTGGAGTTGTCGTGGGTTCCAAGCAGTTACATAATGGTCAAAATATTTTTGAGCATTGAGAACTTCTATCTCATTGTTCCAATCGAGGGAATCCATATTTGGTGCATCTTTCAACCAAAGGAATCCATGTATGTGTGCAGATCCTCGATGTTGCCATTCGTATCTGTATGCAATTTCGAAAAATATTATTCTTTAATTCTACTGAAGTGTAATATTTTGTTTTAAAAGTAATGGTAATGAAAAGCACCTGCACCAATAGTCGATTGCATGGAGGCCTTTTTGTAAGACTTCCTCAAGGAAAATTGTAAATCTGCAATGCATGTATTGGGATGTTAAATGGGGATTGGTAATTATATTTTGAATTCTCCACCTGTAATGAGCATCTGTATTGGAGGGCACCTCGGCAGGCATAATATTGTGCAGGTCAAGCCATTTTGTATCAGCAGCACTTGGAGTGAAGAAAAACGTTGGGCTCCCAAGCTGTGTGATCATGTCAGTTAGCTCATTACGACGCTTGTTCCAAAAAGAGCGTGTACCTCGTAGGGATGAACCAAAGTGCATGACCATTTCTGGAATTTTTGAATTTGGAAAGTTGTGAAGACATTGCTGCAAATCTGATACAGTTGTTGGCAAATTGTTTTCAATGTTTTTTTTAATAAAAACATTGGCATTTGATTGGCTACGGTGGCGCATCAGCATGTTATATATGTAGTAACGGAATCTTGGATGTTGGCCGAAGCGATTATCGTGGTAGCGTAACAGGTGACAGGCATATTCGTGCAGCTCAACTTTTGTAATTCTTGGTTGTGCAATCATGGCAATGCCTGTTGGGAAAAGTGTGGGAAATGCCATAGAAAAGAGGCCCTCAGTAGTGTATTCATTGATAGGCGATACAGATATTGTAGGCCAATCAATTGAATTTGTTGATTTAGAATTTGTGGAGTGCAAGTAAGCATGAATGCGGTCAAGTTCATTACAGGAGTTTGGAAGAATTGGAACAAATGAAGAAGGTTGGATATCTAATGAAGGTAGAATGGCATGAAGATGATGAGTAGAATCGACTATGTTTTCCTGGGGTATATATGAAGACGTGGTTACGTTATGAAGAAGATTAGAAATATCAGTAGGTTGATCCGGTAGAGCGGAAATTGCAGATGAGTTGAGTTCAACATCTTTGTAGTAGGGATCATGAGCGAGTTTGTATTCTAGTGCAGCTAGAACACGTGATTTAGAAACGATGAATTCATAAGATGATTGAGAAGGGTTTTGCCTTCTAACAATGAGGACGTCTAATTCAAAAACAAGGCGAGGTAGATATTTCGCAATGGTAGTAATGTCTTGAGGGACGCTGATTGTATGGCCGCTATATTTGTATTGACCACCACGAGCATGCGTTACTTGTAGAATCGGATTTACACGTGCGATTAGCATTTCTTCAATTTGTGTTAAATTTTGAAGGACATATGGTTGTTCGCCAGGATCCATGTTGTTGGCATGAGAGAAACGGTTTGAATTTTTTGATGTTGCACATCGGGAGCAAGAGAGGGTACCATGCGAACATTTTTTCTTCATGCCTGGATATGATTCTTTGCATAATGTGCAAACATGCAATGGATAAAGGTTATCTATTTTTTGCCTAAAGCGACGGTGTTCTTCATTGAGGGGGGGGCTATATAGGTTTTGGGCAGAGGGAGTCTCTTTTCGTTTTTTATAAAGAAGTCGTCGTCGTGCATTTATTGCTTCTTTGTTTTGAGCATAAAGAAGGCGACGACGTGCATTTTTTTCTGCATCTTCATTGTTTGATGACATATCTAGCAAAGTACAAATAATTCTGTGTTAGGAATGAGGTGCGAGATTTACAAATTACAAATTGAGGTATGAATGCATATGAAATGTATGACATTGTGTTGAAAGTTGAAATTTCTAGATAACTATTAATAACTGATAGTAAGAGTTTTAAATCACTTTCAAATAGATGTTGGTATGAACCTTTTTTTGTAGTGCCAAGTAGAAGTATTTATATTGTTGAAATGTGAAATGGTAAATATACATACTTGTAGTCATTAAAAAAATGTTACTATAAAAGTAACTGTGCATTACAATGGGAGGGAGAAAGGAACTATACATGGAATTTATATTATTGAAATGTGAAATGGTAAATATACATACTTGTAGTCATTTAGAAAATGTTACTGTAAAAGTAACTGTGCATTACAACAACATGGTTGTATGTTACAATGGTAGGGAGAAAGGAACTATACAGGGATGTTATTTTCTATTTACAGAAATAAAAGAGGTCTACATATAAGAACTGAGGTCAAAGGCAACGAGCAATAGAGTGATGTGAGATGCTAAGTGCGGCAATGTCTTTTAGAATTTCCGTGCATGCATCATCATATTGAATTTCTTCTGAACTTAGCAAAATAGGTTGGAGATGCTCAACACCATTGTAGTACTCTTTTTTAATGGAAAGTGATAGAGAGTAGTGATGCCCTGATATACGACTACATATTTTCTGAAGATCAGCTGGTTCAATGGAAAGGAGAAACAAGTCTTTAGCTGTGATGCCCATAAGCTCATTTCCCGCATCATTGAAAACAGTGACATTTTGAAGCTGGCCAGTGTGGTCATGCAATTCAATTTTCAGTCTGTAACGGTAGTCGCATTCTGGAAATTCACCGTTGCACTTTGTACAATGCCAGAGATTGTTAGAATGGTGGCTTACTTTTTTCATGCATTGTTTCCCATTGTAATCCAATGGACAAGCAAGAAAATAGAAATCATCCATGCGTAGACGAGTTATTGTGGCACGAACCGAAACCCATACTGCTTTCTCCAAGATTTCCATGCTAGATATTTCCTGAATGGTCTTTTGTGGTAAAGCTCGCTTGGAAGACAGAGTATAATTTCTGCTCAATGAAGGAGACGAAGAGTTGTAGCCTGTATCACGGAACCAAGTTTGGAGTTGTTTAGTTTCTTCAATGTCTGGATTTATAAGAAGAGTGGTAGTGGAAATTGTCCCAATAGTGATTCCATTAAATTCAGTTATCCGATCGCCTTTCACGCAGAGGATTGGTGGGTTGTCAGAAGAGTCGAGTCCAACGAGGTCCTTTCCTATAGAGAGACATTGATCTCCCCATATTGTTAAATCAATGCTGAAACCTGACTTGTCCTTCAATGTTATTGTTTTTTTTAATATTTCAGTTCCATCTCTTCTTATTGTAGAAGCAGGGGAGGTGGAGGTAACGACACCAAGAACATCGACAAGTGTATTTGGGTTTGTGGATTTCACTTCAGCAATAGTCTTGAAATGAAAGCTTTGGTAAGGAAAGCTTGGGTCATCTTCTAAACATGGTGTCACAGTTGATGTAGCAAGCAAGTAAATCTCCCATTTGTTGTTTAAATGGTTGTAGTTTGGGTTTGTTTGCTTTATTGTTCCATTGGAGACAATATATAGTTGCCTAACTTCAATCAGATTGTATAGAGATTCAGCAAGATCAGCAAATGCAGAAAGATGGATTTCATCTTTGTCACGACCAATGAGGTCAAAGCCAAAAACTTTTCCTGACCCGCGTGTAGTGTTGTAGTTCTTCAAGGGTGTTTTTGATAATACTCTACCTTGAATCGACCAATACTTTCGGTACGGATGGAGTGACGTAAATGGTACAAGCGATGTTGTAGGTCTACTTGTTGGAGTCGAAGTATTTGGAAGAATATTGTGTGCTGATGAAGAACTTGAATGAGATTCGCTTGCTTGTGCATGCAATAGCGATGACAAGTCCTTAACCAAAGGGCTGCTACGGTAGACAACCTCAAGTTCTAGGATTCGAATGGATCTGAAATGGATGAAGAAATTATTTAAAATTAAAATGAATGTTCAACTCATTTTTATTCAGTAATAATCCAAAAAACTAAAGGGGAAAGTGTAAAACAAAGCCTAGTCTTACGTAGAGTTTTGGGACACTGTGCAAGTTGATTTTGTAAGTGAAATTATTGAACCGATTTGAATGTCTTCAGATGCAACTTGGGCGCCATAAGAAAATGGGAGCAAAGTCCTGTGTTGATATGTGCCATCAGAGAGAGTGATGTGGTAGTGGGGAGCGCTGGTTTTTGACGAATAGACAGATCCGATATTCACTACTTGCAGTAGGGGTTGCATCTCAGTCGAACCATTTAGCATTTTGGGGATGGCATTCTCAGTCAAAATCGGCTCCATCATGGTAGTAAAGTGCAAATTTTTTATTTGCAATGGTAATACGTGCAATTTATTTAAATTCATTGGAAGAGATATTAATGCATTAAATAAATTGTATGCAAAGCATAATTTAGCATTTTTGTAATCGTTCACAAATAGAAAACTTCTTAGATGCATGACTCACCCAAAATGTAGATTTAAGTCCTCTAGCCTTTTCATCTGCATCCTGTAATCTCTGTTTATGAGAGGCTCTTGTAACCTTGAGGACTGCCCACTCTTGTCAAACTTCACATCCCTGCTCACCATTGTCTTCCACTGAGCTGGAATGTAGATCTACTACACTTTGCAAGTTTCAATATATCCAACAAAGATCCCATTGACACTCGAGGGCTCAAATTTAGAATGTTTCTCATCAAGAACATGAATATAAACTGAACTACTGTATACACAGAAATGGGATACCTATAGCTTCTCACTGTATACACAGAAATGGGATACCTGTAGCTTCTCACTAGTAAAGCATCCTCTAATGTTTTGTCCTTGAGGATCCTCTGTGGACATCAACTCAAGATGTAGACAACATTATTACATGTTTCTACCCAAATACATTAGACAAGTTCATGTCCATTGTCGTGAATCATGGCTCCTGTAATCTCTGTTTAAGAGAGGCTCTTATAACCTTGAGGATTGCCCACTCTTGTCAAACTTCACATCCCTGCTCACCACTGTCTTCCACTGAGCTGGAATGTAGATCTACCACACTTTGCAAGTTTTAGTATATCCAACAAAGTTCCCATTGACACTCGAGGGCTCAAATTTAGAATGTTTCTCATCAAGAACATGAATATATACTGAACTACTGTATACGCAGAAATGGGATACCTATAGCTTCTCACTGTATACACAGAAATGGGATACCTATAGCTTCTCACCAGTAAAGCATCCTCTAATGTTTTGTCCTTGAGGATCCTCTGTGGACATCAACTCAAGATGTAGACAACATTATTACATGTTTCTACCCAAATACATTAGACAAGTTCATGTCCATTGTCGTCAATCATGGCATTTGCTGTCTTAATGATAGATATGTTGGTGTGTTCAGCAACCCCATTCTGTATTGGGTTCTATGGGATTGTAAACTCCTTATTGTAGTCTCTTTTATTAGTCTCCTTGATGCATTAATAGACTTTGTTTGTGTTTTTTATTATTATTGCATTTAATTAGAAATCTAAGTGTTCATTATGAACAAATCTATTAGATAAATTATCATACATCTTCTTAAGCGGGCTTGGAAATTCATTGTTGTTACTAAGTCTTTGGTGGAATAAAGGGAGAGGAACTTGGATTTTTTCATATTGGTATGCACAGGTCAAGAAGCAGGTCATGTAGGGAAGGAAATTAAAAGGGAGATAATTAAAATTAGAACAATGTCTGTTGTGTTGTTTTAATAGGAGTTGAAATGCTTGGAGACCAAAAATAGGCTTATGGTTTGATGAGACATTATGTAGACTGAAATCTATCACTGAACATCTCTGGAGCATATAGATCTAGCTCTTTCAGCAAAATCAACTTTGAGACTCGGAACATAAAATCAAAAAATAAGGTAACACAAATATGCTAATATATTAGTCAGTGTCTGCAAGTGGGATAGATCTATCAACCAAATGGACAACCAACTCCTAGACATCGCACGCTAACTTTTCTTATTAAAAAGTTAGGGAACATAAAACATAATTCAACAAAGTACTGGGCATTGTGAGCAAGTGGGAGAGATCTGATACCTGAAAACGTATTGTATGGATATAATTGAAATCTCCCCAAATTACTTAAGAACGAGAAAAACAATGACTACACTGGCCTAAGCTGCATATCCTAGTACAACTTCTACGTGGAGCATCACACTGGATGCAGGTGAGGTCACTACCACTGTCATCCAGAAACCTTGGCTTTGGTGGAATCCCAACATGCATAATATCGTAATACAACATAAAATTCCACCATATTACAAGTGCAATAAGCTTTTCACTTATAATAGGCAAAGAAATTTCATTCCTATAGGCAAAGCAAGACAGAGTTGAGCAGAGCAGAACATGCAATTAAACTTAGAGGAAGCAATGCGATAAGCGTTCCATTTCTATTAGGTAAAGCAATTTAATTCCTATTAGCCAAAGCAAGACAGATAAGTAGAGCAGAACATCAAGATAGAGTAGAGTAGAGCAGAACATCAAGACAAAGTAGAGTAGAGCAGAACATCAAGACAATAGAGTAGAGCAGATCAGATCATGAACCAGAGGGATTAACTGCTAAATACAGGGTAAATAGGCTAATTAAATTAATTAAGAAATTTGATAACTAAAATAGGATTAATTTAATGTAAGGCGACTTATACTAACATAGTTGGGTTGATAGAAAATCAAAAACACCCAAATTTTAGGTTAACAAGAAGCTAGAACCATATCTGGAGTTATATATTGGAATAGGGTTTGAACAGAGACAAATCCATTTCTACATAGTGGAATTGTATATTTGAGCAGGGTAATTGTGAGTAAACGAGAAGCTAGAGCCATCTCAGTATATCTGAAGTTATATATTGGAATAGGGTTTGAACAGAGACAAAGCCATTTCTACATAAGTGGAATTGTACATTAGAGCAGGGTAATTGTGAGTAAACAGGAAGCTAGAGCCATTTGAGGATATCTGCAATTGGGATAGGGATTGAACAGAGACGGAGACATGTCTAAGAAATTGGAATTGTACATTAGAGCAGCGTTAGTGACAACAACTAAAACAGAATTCAAATGGCAATTGCCATCTCAGCATATCTGCAGTTATACATTGTAATAGGGTTCGAACAGAGACAGAGACATGTCTATGTACCTGGAATTGTACATAGAATAAAACAGGTTTCAAATGGCCATTGCTATAGTAACAAAAAATAAAACAAAGTTCAAATGACGGTTGCTATTTTCAACTCACAAAAGGAAATTTCAATAAAAAAAAGAGAGAAAAAGGAATTTTATTAAAAAAAAACAAAGAGTATATAATAAAAAATTGCCTCTCAATAGCAGAGATCAGATGAAATATATCTGTGTGTCAGAAACCTAAGTAACTCCAAGGGATGAGCCAAATCCAATTGCCCTGCCCCTAAAGATTTTGGTAGTTTTATTTGACTGAACTATGAGTTTGATAAAACTCAATATGTCAATATGCAGCTTGAAGTGTGGCTTTATATATTATTGTATAGCTTTCAATGTTTCTAGTGCAGATATGCTAGCATGAATTAGAAAATTTAACAATTCAAAGTGCTAAAGTTATGATCTCCCTCCCTAATCCTAGACATCAGTCCTTTTACATGGGCAACAAAGAAGCTCTGAGTGAAAATAAATTCACAGAGACAACTTCAGCTATTGGAAATTTCACCAACATAACATTTCTTTCAGTTTAGCTACAAAGACGAGGGTTTACACAGATTACAGGATGCAGATGAAAAGGCTAGAGGACTTAAATCTACATTTTGGGTGAGTCATGCATCTAAGAAGTTTTCTATTTGTGTTGCATTAAAGACCTCTGTTCCAATGACATAGATTTTGAACTTTCTGGTTTTGTTTTGCAGATTGAGTATTTCTCAGATCCGCACTCCATTGCTTGCCAGATTGATCTGAAATTCTTGTATGTAATGTCTACACTTCTGATCTATACTCCTACGCTTTTAGTTTTTAAAATTTTGAATTTTTTTATTGTTGTTTCTTCATATTTTCATTTTCAGATGTGGTAAAATCTGAGTGCAGATATGGTAGCATGAATTAGAAAATTTAACAGTTCAAAGTGCTAAAGTTATGATCTCCCTCCCTGATCCTAGACATCAGTCCTTTTACATGGGCAACAAAGAAGCTCTGAGTGCAAATAACTTCACAGAGACAACTTCAGGTATTGGAAATTTCACCAACATAACATTATCAGGCCTTTTTTTTTTTTAGTTTCAGACCACATGATATTTGCTTTTGACTGCCTTAAAGCTTTGTGCCAAGGGCTTTGGATGAGTTTGTCTTTGCAGGCCTTTTGAACTTCAAGTGAGGGCTGTCGGTTTTTAGTGATTTAAGGCTTCATGTTGATGGCTTCAAATGAACTTCATACTCGGTAATTTGGTTCAGCTGAGTTCTACATTTGAGGGCCTTTTGGGCTTCATAATAAATTTTGCTTTGATTCATTTTGAGCTAAATATTAAGGGTTTTAGACACGCTTCATATAGAAGAACTGGGTTATGCGGGCTAGAGGCCCATTTTGAGCTTTACTAAGAAAGCGACTGAGTTTGAGAGCATTCCAGTTTTCTGCTAAAGGGCAGACAACACTTCCGAGAATTTGAGGATGAATTGAGCTGGATTCACAGGCAATTGGAAAAGATAAAGTTGCATATTTATTTAATGCTCTATTTGAATGACAATAAGGCAGCAAAATAGGACACTTTGCACAGTGTTAGTACTGTTTTTGTCTCAAGAATGGTTCTTCCTTATTTCAATGACACTACTCAGGCAACAAAACAGAACACTTTGCACAGGGGTAGTGGTGTTTTGCCTCAATAATGGATCTTCCTTATTTCAATGACACTCTTCAGGAAGCAAAACAGGGCACTTTGGACAAGATTAGTGATTTTTTTTCACAAGAATGATTACAACGCTGTCTAATGTCTATGTAATTTTGGAAGTTTTTTTCATAGTATTTATAGTTTAAGAAGCTTTCAGCATACAGAAACCTGATTTATTTTTTATCCAAAACTCTAATTTTTACAAAAAAATACAAATCCGGTTATAGTCATAGTCTTTTCTACAATGTAATCCTGTTACATAAATTATTAGGTTACCATTTTAAAATGAGCGCATTATCTTAAACTTCTTTCTCAGATGCTGGAATTAGAATAAATCTATGATGTCTCTCATACCGTATACTTCTTACTACTAAATATGATGTCTCACCTACTCTGTAAAATCACATACAACATAAACATTTTCACAGTAAAAAGAGGAACTTGTGCAAAAAAGAAACATTTAATTACCTGAACAAGAAGGAGAGGATAGGAAAAAATGTCTTTGGAAGCAAAATCGAGCTGGGGAAGAAGCTGAGTGAGGTGTTGACAGGCTGCAAAATCTCCAAAATCGTTAACGGTGGAATCTGTTGAAGACACCATTATTTGTATTTGTGAATACGTTTGTAGTGGAGTTAGTGGTGCAGGAAAGACAATTAATTAACCTTCATCCTCTCTGAACTGCCATGGCCGATTGCAAGGGAGTCTGCCGGATAACAATTAATTAACCCATTTCGTTCATTCCGGTCGCAAGGATTGGAGAACAAGTGTCAGGCAAGAGTTCAAAATGTGAGGGAACAAGTGTCAATCGAAACCTCAGTCCATGTTCATACTGGAAAAAATAGTTTAAGGCGATTTTTGACCAAACAGGCTTGAAGTATAGCAGATGCCTGATGCTCAGATATCCTAAAGCACCGTCATAAACAATATGTCGTTAAATGATAGGTTCAAATACACAAGAAATTTCCTCTACAGTCCGAGTTAGCTCCGATTTGTAAGCAAGAAACGAAATATACGGCGCCGGCTTATTGGCAGTTTATTTTTGCCTCTACAAAATTTTAATGCGCGACTAAAATTTGGGGAAATAGGTGTAGGGAATAGGTGTCAGCGACAGGTTAAAACTCTCAAGGAACAAGTGTCAGCTGCACATTGAAAATGTAGACGATGAAAAACGTGATCTCTTTCAAAAGAGAGGCCTATCGGCCTAATTATTAACTTTATGAGAAGTAAGAAAAATGAGTAAATAATAAAAATAAATAAATAGTAAATATCATTAAGTTTAACTATGATAAAGATATAATAAAATAAAATAAAAAATTAGTGAAAATGAAATTAATGTCTAATTAATAAAAAATATAATCTTACCGTTGCAAGTAACTTTGCCAACTTTGACCACAAAACTTCAAATAAGAATCAAGTAACTTTACCAACTTTGACCACAAAACTTCACAGTGAATTCTTATTTGAGTAACTATTTTGTAAATAAATAATACAAATCACTTCTTATCTCATTATACATATCAATCACATATAATTTACTCTTAACATTCTCATTATTTAAAAATATACTAATTAAATTAATATAAGTAAATAAAATGATTCTCTATTAATAAATATTAAAAAATACTTATAATAACTCTTTAATACTCGTGACTCTACTTGTTTTTAATATATATATATTTTTTCCAAAAATATCTTATAATTACTTTATAATAAAATAAAACATTTTTAATAAAAACAGAAATTTATAAAAGATATAAAAAATTTAAAGGTGTTAGTATTCCATAACGAAATTATATAGATGGTGTCCATCCCATTGATCTTGAGAAAGGCATGTAACGACACGGCAAGGCTCAAATTCTGTGCATAATGAGATTATTCTCGAATACTGCTTTTCTACTTTTTGTTTCAGAAGAATACTGCTTTTCTACTTAAGTTCAGATAACAAAAAAAAACATATTTTTCAATTTCTATAAACAGAAAAGCAACCACCTCAATTTCTAAAAATATAAAAGCAGCAGCAACATCATGTTGATCGGTTGGTTTCGTCATTCCAGAGCCTTTATTGATTTTTCTTCTAGCATTCGCATTTTTGTCGATTTTATGCGATGCCTCTATGTATTGCAGTCATTTTATTTTAAATAATTTCGTTACTACCAAAATGTCTTTTCTTTATATTTATGCTCTGTATTTGACGTGATGGTTGAGATTTACACAATGAAAATTGAGGAATGACGTATTTATATAAGGAAGGATTAATGATTTATAGCTGTCTTAGGACATAGTTTTGTCTCCTCTTTAATTATTCAGAGAATGCAACTCATTACACAAACTTGTTGATTTGCATTACAACGAACATATATTTATACAGTTGAGAAGTTTCTCGGAAGCTGGCGTAAAATTGAGTGCTTCTCCAGGAAGCTTAAACCAACTCTCGAGAGACTTGAGACAACTCCTTTTGCATTAAATGAAGTCGGCGGGTTGGTTAAAATTAATGTATATCCAACACTCCCCCTTAATTCCAACCATATACAGACACACTATACATAGGACACAAACATACTCTTAATTGACATGCCTGCTGGTCTAAGTTTCAGCTAGGCTTACAACATAATTTGGATTTTCTACAACACATAACTTACTCCTACAAGTCTCAAATTTAGCCTTCCCAAGAGGCTTAGTGAATATGTCAGCTACATTTTCATTTGTATTACAATATATTAAGTCAATTTCCTTTGATTGGACCTTTTCTCTTACAAAATGATATTGTGTGTCTATATGCTTTGTCCTTGCATGACAAACAGGATTGTTTGCCAATTTGATGGTGCTTTGATTATCACATTTGATCACTGTCGGTTCTTCTTGAGCTTCACCAATATCTTCAAGTATTCTTTTGAGCCATATAGCTTCACAGGTGGTACTACATAATGTTTTATATTCTGCTTCAGTTGATAACAAGGACATTGTTGGTTGTTTCTTACTGCTCCATGATATCGCTCCTAATCCTATATGAACACATATCCAGGGGTGGATTTCCTGTCATCTGGATTTCTGGCCCAATCAGAATCAGAATGACCTGTCAATTCAACATTACAATCATTAGTATATTCAATACCAAAATTGATAGTTCCTTTTAAATATCGAAGGACCTTTTTTGCAGCCATCCAATGGCTCTCAAGGGGCTTAGCCATAAATTGACTAAGTATGCTCACTGCATAAGCAATGTCTGGTCTAGTGGTAGTGAGATAATTCAGGCTTCCCATTAATTGTCGATACAATGTTCCATTCACCTCCTTTGTTCCATCATCATTTCTCAATTTGATATTTTGTTCCAATGGAGTACTCACTGCTTTACATCCTTTCATATGAAATCTCTTTAGTACCTCGTTTGTATATTTGCTTTGTGTGATTAAAGTTCTTCCGTTATCTCTCCATACTTCAAGACCTAGACAATAATGCATTTGTCCAAGATCATTCATCTCAAATTCTTGTGATAACTTCATTTTTATATCATTAATCGTTTTAGCAGCACTCCATGTTATTATTAGATCATCAACATATATAGAGATTAATGCTATGCCTCCATTTCTATATGTCTTGACATATAAATTAGGATCATTCTTGCTTTTGCTAAATCCTTGCTGAAAGAAGAATTTATCTATTTTCTCATACCAAGATCTCGGTGCCTGTTTTAGTCCATATAAGGCCTTTTTTAGTTTGCATACAAGATGTTATTGTCCCTTCTTTTCAAATCCTTCTGGTTGAACAAGATAAATCTCTTCTTTTAAGTCCCCATTTAGGAAAGCTGACTTCACATCTAATTGATATAGATTCCAATCATATTTAGTGGCCAATGCTATCAATATTCCGATTGTGTTCATTTTTGCTACTGGAGAAAAGGTATCTTCATAATCTATACCTTCCTTTTGTGAATAACCTTTTGCAACCAATCTTGCCTTATACTTGTCTATGCTACCATCTGCATTAAAATTTGTCTTGTACAACCATTTTGATCTTATAGGGACTTTATTTTCAGGTAATTCTGTTAATTCCCAAGTTTCATTTTTCATTATAGAGTCACATTCTTCTTTCATAGCTTCCATCCATTCTTTATGATTTTTGGCTTCTTCATAATTTAAAGGTTCAAAAACATTCATTACTTGAGACATTAAAGCATAATATTTATACCTGATAGGGGTTTGAATTTGTCGTGTTGACCTTCTTAGAGATTCATTAGTGGAGTACCTTATCCTCTTTTTCTTCTCTGTGGAGTGCTTTCATCACTTCTTTGTGGACTTTGACTTCTTGAACTATCTTCTGGAATGATCATGCTTTCTTGAGATGATTCCACAACTTCATCTTCTTTAAATTTGTTATAAGTAGGATGCCATACATTATATTCATCATCTTTCATCTGTTTAAGATCATGCTCATGAAATATAACATCTCTGCTTGCAAAGACCTTGTGAGTATTTGGATCATACATTTTATATGCCTTTTGATTAGTACAATATCCAACAAAAATGCATTTGTTAGCTTTGGCGTCTAATTTTCTCCTATCCTCCTTAGGAATATGAGCAAAGGCCTTGCATCCAAATATCCATAAATGACTAACTTTAGGTTTAAAAACATAAAATGCTTCAAATGGTGTTTTGTGCTCAAGATATTTTGTAGGACTTCTATTTTTTAGATATACAACTGTATTAATGGCTTCAGCCCAAAAACTATTAGAAAGTCCTTTAATTTTCAACATACTACGAGCACATTCAACTAATGTTCTATTCTTTCTTTCAGCTACACCATTTTGTTGAGGTGTATGTGGTACTGTAAATTGTTGCACAATTCCATTTTGTTTGCAGTATTTGATAAAAGCTCCTGAAGTGTACTCACCACCTTTATCTGATCAAAGAATTTTAATACTCTTTCTGGATTGCTTTTCTACCATATTGTTGAATTCTTTAAAGTATTCAAACACATCACTTTTATTTCTCATAAAGTACACCCAAGTGTATCTAGTGCTACCATCAATAAATATAAGAAAGTAATATGCTCCACCAAGTGACCTAGTTTGCATTGGAACACATATATCAGTATGCACTAGTTCAAGTATTTCACATTTTCTTCTATTTTCATGCACATGAAATTCTTCCCTATGTTGTTTTCCTAGTGCACAACCTTCACATTCAAAGTGTTCACCATTAATATTTGGAAGACCTTCTACCATCATTTTATTTTGAAGTAACATTAGGTCATTATGATTTAAGTGCCCATACCTTTGATGCCAAAGCTCTATGTTTGACATGCCTGTTAATGCCAAAGCTTGATGCATATTCTTTGTCACATCCAACTTGTATAATCCTCCAACTCTCATTCCTTTTGCAACAACCTTGTAGTTGTCCTGCATATCCTTTACCAAACAATGTGATTTCACAAATTCAACTTTCAAATGTTGATCTGTAATAGTAGAGACATAAATTAAGTTCTTCTTTAATCCCGGAACATACACCACATTTTGAATTTTTTTTTCTTGTCCATTAGGCATAGTAACACTTATATCACCATATCCTTTAATTTCATGCGATCTATTATCTCCTAAATAGATGTGTGCCCCATTATTAACTTCATGATAAGTATCAAACCAATCTCTTTTGCATGACATGTGGATTTATGCACCAGAATCTATAAACCAAGCATTATCATCATCAGTTTCTATTGACAAAGCAGCATTGGTCACAAATAATTGAAGATTGTTAAATTCATGACTGATTGCCTCATCTCTATCAACATAATTCCCTGTATGCCTTCTTTGTTTAAATAAATTAGATCTTATTTTCAAGCAATTCTTAGCAAAATGACCAGGTTTTCCACAATAGTAACATGCATCATCTCTACTTGATTTGACATTTGACCTTGGTGAAGGCATACCTTGAAATGATTTTACCTGTGACCTTTTGCCTTTATTTTTCTCCCATTGTTTTCCTTTGAAGGCTTGCTTCCCTTTAGCCACCAATGCTAAATCTGAATTGGGAGATTTCTGATTAAGACTTCTTCTTCGCTCTTATTCCTGCATAAGTATACCTGCCAATTCATCAAATGTAGGAGCTTTCCCTCTAGCTGTAAGACTAGTGATAAACATTTGATACTCATCCAACATTCCATTTAATGTCATAGTAACCAAGTCTATACCATATATTGTTTCACCAATGTCACCTAATTTATCTTTTAGGCCCTTAATTCTAGAAATAAAACTAGAAATATTTTCATTTTCTTTCATCTTAATTGAAAGAAGCTTACTCTTTAAATACAATATTCGATTTGTGGTCTTCATCTCATACAAATTTTTGAGAGTGTCCCATGTCTCTTTGGATGTCTTGCACTCTCTAATGTGTGGAATAATATTGTCTTTAACAGACATCCGCAACAATACCTTCGCTTTTTTTTCTCGTCGTTGCCAATCTTGAATTGCAGCCACTGTGGCTTGAGGGGGTTCTGGCTTCTCTTCATCTCCAGACACAATCGTCCATATATTAGAGTCTTCTATCACAATCTGCAACTTAAACTTCCAATTTGCATAATTTTCACCATCTAACTTATCAGAACTTATGAATATTCAAGCATCAATCTAAATACCAATAAATTTAATGACTTCTTCACAAATAATAACACCTCAAGCACAAGTCATAAACTTATGTTAAACTTCACAACTCAAAAAACACTCCTTGGACAATATGGCTCTTTCCCCCTACTTTTTATTTATTAAAAAAAACACTCTTATCACACCAATCCACACTTGATTTATCAATGAAAGCACCCAATCTACAAAGTCCAATCAGTAACAAACAACGACCACAATTTTATTTTGATTACCACAGTTTACTTTTTACTTATGACCAAAAAAAAATTACTCTGTTTTCTTTTCACAAGAAGTTAGGGAAAAGGGCATATAAAAAACCATTATAATATCAGCACCATTAAAATATCAACAGAAAACACATCACGGTATATATAGTTATTTTGAAGGAAATATACCGTTTTGGTCTGGCTCTATTTCAACAACCACACTTTCGTCATAAGCTAAACTGATGCAGGCAAGTCTTTCACGACTTTCTTAAACGATCCATTGAACACCCAACAAAAAACTCCTCAATCTAGTTTACTCCACACACAGGTTTAAGTTGCTTTCATATAACTAATACCCTCCTCAGCTTCTTAAGCTTCCTTAATCAAGCTTCTCCACACAGATTTCACATTTACAACAGCAACAAAATTCTTTCGGCGATGCAGTAATCTCAACCTTCACACAAGCTCAGCCTTTGGGTAGTACACCCTTCACCAGTAGCTTAATCTGCTTAATCCGCTGCACACAGTTTCTCTGCAAACGAATTTTCAGCGACACACAAAGGACTCCTCTACAAAACGCCTTCACCGATCTCTCTCTGATGGTGCATAGGAAAAAAAAACTCACACAATGATAACTGATCGCTCAAAGACCTCACCTTGCTCTGATACCATATTAGAGAACGCAACTCATTACACAAACTTGTTGATTAGCATTACAACGAACATATATTTATACACAGTTGAGAAGCTTCTCTAGGCTTGCTGTCGGTGGAGATAGCTTCTCTAGGAAGCTAAACGAACTCTCCAGAGACTCCGAGACAGCTCCTGCATTAAATTAAGTCGACGGGTTGGTTGGAATTAATGTATATCCAACATTAATAAATTTCTTTATGCTTCTTATTTTTGACGTCTATTGAACCGGAGGTCAAGATACAGGAAGGGTTTTGATCTCCAGAGTTAGTTTTTGCAATTTACTGTAGAGGCAACCCGAATATAAACAAAAATGTTGGATATTAATATTAAGTACTTTACGGAGGAGGATTTCCCTTTCAATTTTATGAAAGGGCTCCAGGAGCTACAATGAGTACATCGTTTTCTTTTTTCTGTTCTTTTTTCTATTATTTTTTCTTTTTTCTTCAGTATGCAGAGGCATAATCAAATTAAATTGCATTAAAAAAATATTATTCATAATGTGAGAAGTAGCTATCTAGTTTCCTACTTAGAATAGGGACGTGTCTGTGACATGAACGATTTCTTGCCAATGCATTTCTTATCCTTCATGCAATTTCTCCAAAACAACATCACTGTTCACAAGACATTAAAAAAACTGCATCTGCCCGGACTTGTTTGCAGAAACTATATTTATATTTTTGCAAAAACTAAATTATTATTTATTTGATAGATTTAATGACTACAAGTATGGTCCCCTTGGAATCAGAATTTTTAACCAACTATATATTTAAAATAATCATCATTAAAAAACTATAAAATGCCTTAAACAATGGTGTCAGCTGCAGGGGGTGGATATTTAAAATAACCTCCTCATGCCTAAAGATAGCAATCCTTAGGCGACTTCTCTGAATGAGACTTTAATCGGAGATCAAAGATGTGTATATATCCACAAAAATATATGCACACATTCTGTGTCTATATGAATTGCAACTAACAAATACAACATTCGGTGTGTATATGAATTGCAACTAACAAATACAACAATGGAACAACGACAGACAAATAGTGAATCTCAAATATGGTGAAAAAAATGGCAATGAATTGCAACTAACAAATACAACAGTGCAACAATGAGAGAAAGAGAGAAAAACCATAGATAACATAATTTTTAGAAACAATTTAAAACGATAAATAACATAATTCTAAGAAACAATTCAATTGAAAGGTGTTGCACAAAAAGAAAAATTGTAAATAAATTTTTTTTAAGAAACAATTGGCTGATAAAATTACCTGAAACAAGAGTTGCAACACATGCTTGAATTGTCTCTGCAGCTTCTAGCCTCTGAACAGTATCTGCAGCTCCCAGCCTCAGGCCAAACATTGATTGCAACGATAGACGTTGATTGCAACCTTCCCACGCTAGAAGTTGATTGCAACCTCCCCACTTATATGTAAATCACAAGAAAGAAAGAAAAAAAAAGGTCAATTGCAAGAAAAAATAAAGCCCCTCCTTCAAATATCAGACAAAGCTAAAAAAATACCTGAAACAAGAGTTGCAACGAACAATATCTGTAGCTTCAAGCCTCAACCTCTGAACTGCTCTGCAGCTTCTAGCTGATTAGAACTCTAGATACTAATTGCAGTAGAAATGCGTATTTAGTTTAATATTTTCAAGGATTTTGACATGACACCATCCTTAATTCACTGGTCTCACTCATATTTTTAATCCAAATCCTTGAAAATATTAAACTAAATACTCATTTCTACTGCAATGAGCGTCTAGAGTTATAATCAGTTGTGATAAGCATTTGGCCTGAGGCTGGAAGCTACAAAGCAGTTCACAGGCTGAGGCTCAAAGCTACAGAGACTGTTCATTGCAACTCTTGTTTCAGGTATTTTTGTCAACTTGTTTGATATTTGAAGGAGGGGCCTTCTTTTTTCTTGCAATTGATTTTTTTTTTTTTTTTGTGATTTACATATAAGTGAGAACGCTGCAATCAACGTCTAGTGTGGTAAGGCTGCAATCAACATCTACCGTTGCAATCAACGTTTTTATCAAATTGTTTCTTAAAATTTTGTTATTTATAGTTTTTCTTTCTGTGCAACACCTTTCAATTGAATTGTTTCTTAGAATTATGTTATTTATAGTTTTAAATTTGTTCAAACATTATGTTATTTATGGTTTTTCTTTCTCTTTCTCTCGTTGTTGCGCTATTGTATTTGTTAGTTACAATTCGTTGTCGTGTTTTTCACCATATTTGAGATTCACTATTTGCATGTCGTTGTTCCATTGTTGTATTTGTTAGTTGCAATTCATATAGACATAGAATGTGTGCATATATTTGTGTGTATATATACGCATCTTTGATCTCCAATTAAAGTCTCGTTCATAGCAGTCGCCTAAGGATTGCTATCTTTAGGCATGAGGAGGTTATTTTAAATATCCACCCCTGCAGCCGGCACCATTGTCTAAGGCATTTTACGGTTTTTTAATGATTATTTTAAATATATAGTTGGTTAAAAATTCTGATTCCAGAGGAGACCATACTTGTAGTCATTAAATCCATCAAATAAATAATAATTTAGTTTTTGCAAAAATATAAATATAGTTTCTCCAAACAAGTCTGGGCATATGCAGTTTTTTTAATGTCTTGTGAACAGTGATGTTGTTTTGGGGAAATTGCATAAAGGATAATACATGCATTGCAAAAAAATCGTTCATGTCACAAACACGTCCCTATTCTAAGCAGGAAACTAGATAGTTACTTCTCACATTATGAACAATATTTTTTTTAATGATGTCCTCATCGTAGCTCCTAGAGCCCTTTCATAAAATTGAAAGGGCAATCCTCCTCCGTAAAATACTTAATATCAATATCCAACATTCTTGTTGGACATTTGGGCTCCCTCTGCAGTAAATTGCAAAAACTAACTCTGAAGATCAAAACCCTTCCCGCATCTTGACCTCTGAACCCTTCCCGCAACTTGACCTTCGGTTCAATAGACGTCAAAAATAAGAAGCATAAAGAAATTTATTAAAGAGAGGCAAAACTATGTCCTAAGAGGAAGTTATAAATCATTAATCCTTCCCTCTATAAATACATCATTCTTCAAATTTTTAAAACAAGTTTTATGGCAAATATAAAAATTAATTCTACAGACTATATAGAAATCAAATTTGAATATAATGCGAAAATTAAACTAGGTTTTAGTTAGAAAAGAAAAGAGAATATTACTCACCAAGTTAAACTCACCATAAGTTCCTACTTTCATTATGTAAATCTCAACCAGCACATCAAATACAGCATTAAAAAAAAATGGTAATAAAGTATAAATGTAACTAAATTATTTAAAATGAAATGAGTGCAATACATAGAGACAACACATAAAATTGACAAAAATGGCAATGCCAGAAGAAAAATCAATAAAGGCTTTATATGAATAACAAAAAAAGCTCTGGAATGACGAAACCAACTGATCAAAATGTGACAGCTTCATTAAAGTTAACTAGTGCTAACTAGTTAAAAGACAATTTGTTTATTATTTGTCAAGAAGGAAAGACTCAAAATAATTACTGTTGTTTAAAAAAAAAAAAAAAAACTATTTTCTTTTCTAATAAATTAATTAGGAATAATTAATTAATGAAAGGAAATCCTTGAAATATACATAAATCTGCTGGTGAAAATGTTTCCAAGAATTGGAGATGGTTGGGGACAGTTGGAAAAAAGTTACCTACTTCTTTGAGGATAAAAATGAATCCCAGAGGAGGAGTAGGGATTTTGTGCTAGTAAGAAAAAAAAAGGGTTGAGGATTTCCAGAGCTGGTTGTGACCAGTGGAAAAACTCAAGGAAAACCTGAGAAAAACTAGACTTTCTGGAATTGACAGGATTGGCTATCCTGAGGTCACAACAGAAAGTGAGATCCACTGTTAACCTGGGTCATCCAGATTCTGGAGCTAGGGGGCAAGTAGAGGACGTAATCGCCTCACTTGATGGTTGGGAGAACCACAACTTAAATCAGAATAATCCAGATAAGTACAAAAAAGTTAATTTGCATTCTTCTTATGAGTAAGAATTATCGCTGTGTTTTCTGTTACAGGTAGAATATCCAGTTACAGTAAAAAGGAAAGAATCATAAACCACAAGCCAAGTGGAAACTCGAGTAACATTTTATGCCTAGATTTATCATTCGAATATATATATATATATATATATATATATGAAAAGAAAAGAAAAGAAAAAAAAGAAAAAAAAAGTATACAGGATAAATCTGAAGAATTAATAAACAAAATCCGTGAGAGGATATTTTACCAAATCTATTATTATTACTCTAAATAAATTTCCACACCAGATTTCCACAACTAGCACAATAAATACCGAAAGAGTAACCTCATTTAAGCGGAAAGCAATAAACTTCCTTAGAAAGACACTTGAGTGAAAAATATCAGTATACAAGAAAGGTATACATCATGCATAAGAAATATACTCATTAGAATCAGAGTTGTAGCAACTTCATTATAATATCTAAGAGTTATGAGTAACATTCCAGTTGAAACCAGGCAAAAAATAGACATTTAAAAAAAAAAAAAAAATTTAACCAAACCCTTACTCGACCGAGAACGAGGTTCTGATATAAATATTATAGGGTTTCAATAATATTTGGTTCCAAAATAAAGCAGTAACTATCGTATTCCAAGACCATCGGAGGTCATAAACTACAAATCTCTACTATAGGGTTTACGCCCTCAACCATCTCTAACATTATGCAAAAAAAAACTTCCTATTGCTAAAGAAAAGATTCGACGGGAAACCAGAGTCGAAGAGCTATAGCTTTCGTAGACCAAAATACCTGGAGAACAAAGAAGATGCATTATATCAGCCATGATTGTAGAGTATGAGTGGTTCAGTTCCGGTGAAAAGAAAAGTATGCCACGGAATTGGGGTTGATAGTAAACCTGTAGAGGAGAGTAATAGGGCACGGGGGTCAGATGCTTATATTAAAACATACGATGAAAAATAATTAAATCGTAAACCAACGAAAAACAAGTGGTAAGAAAAGAATAATCATGAAGCAATTACCTGGTAGCAGGAAACTCCAAGCGGGTAACCTGTAAAATCGACCAGAGAGATAATGCTTTGGTAGTATATAAACAAAAACCTTTTAAACTCCTGTTATTGCATATGAGAACAAGATTGCATAAAACCCTTGTTGAAATGAGTTTCAGGTCAAGTTCTCACCTGCTGGTGCATGCCAAGAGAAGTTCCTGTTGGAGTTGGGAGCAACCTCATGGCGGAAGCGAGATTGTGTTCAAGCACCAGAGGAGTACTTTCCAACCTTTTGGAGGAGTAACTGTTAATTCTTCCGCACAGACATTATCCATACATCAGAACCCTTGCAGAGGAAACAAACAAAAACTACCCATCAGGCAGGTCAAGCTAAATGAGAACTAGGACGGATAACCCAAGAAAACTTAGGGTTAGTCAACTCTAGTTCATTCTCCCGCCAATGCAACATATTCGTTGATTAACTTATAGATGAACGACGAGGATCATGGGAGTACCCTCATAAAGAGAAAAGAATCCCAAAGAAATCCGACAGTTGTCGTAGTAAGTTAATGCCATGTACTGTGGTATTAAATTCTGAGTTGATTGCCAGATAACAGAACTTCATATCAAATTTCCAAATGGAGATATACATAATGTATAGTTGCGAAAAAACTATTAAGGATGGAACCAAACTTCATATGTTTAAACATAAAGACTCTGTGTAGAAATTTATATGATGCATATGACTATATAATAATAATAAAAAAGAAGCCACGATAATATGAGAAATATAGCATTTATATTTATGGATCAAAGACCTTTTTAATATAGTTAAATGAGATTCATAATCTATATTGAATCATGGTTTTGAAAGAATGAGGAGGTAATATGATTTTTTTTTTTACTGTGTAATTATTTTATAGTGGAATGTTACAAGTGGTATCAAAGTAGCGTTACTACGCTGGGACCCTAAGGGTCTACTAATGATGAAGCTGTGTATGTGAATAATGCACAGAGAGAGAAAATGAGAAGAGGATTAGCATCACAACCACAACAAGAAGTTGGGGAACCTCAAGCAACACCAGTGATGAACCCAAAAATGTGGGTTCAGTTAAGTGTAGAGCAGCATCAAAAGACCAGCCGGTTTCTAGAGGAACAACAACACCAAACCAGTTTCCTGTTGAATACTGTGCAACAATTGCAAGAGGAAATGGTACGAGTCCGGAAGGATCAGGAGAAGATATTAAAGATTTTATCAGACAAACAAAACCAGGAGATGGAACATCCCAGTGTTGATAGAGGAGGAGATGAACAACAAACGAGAAATACACCACAGATAGAGTGGAAAGGATTCCATCTCAGCGAAGCAAGAATAAGAATTACAATGAGGCAGAATCGGGCAATTTGTCTGACCAGCAGGAAATTAAGAAACAGAAAGTAGAACTGCAGGGAGAATTCCATAAGATTAAACCACCAACGTTTGATGGTGAGGCTGAGGAGCTGGCAGAAGCATGGTTAATTAACATGAATAAGTACTTTCAGGTATATGAATATAATAGCAACCTGAAAGCCAGATTAGCTATATATCAGTTACGAGAAAAATCCACCCTGTGGTGGGAAGAAGTGAAGAATGTATGTAGTATCGAAGAACAGGATGTCACTTGGGAATTGTTTCAGCAGTATTTTAAAGACAAGTATTTGACAGAGAGATTCTATGACGAAAAAGCTAAAGAATTTCATGATTTAAGACTGGGACAAATGACCATGAATGATTATATTACTAAGTTCACTTCCCTGTTACGTTATGTTCCCTATCTTCGAGAGGAAAAGGCTAAAGTGCAGAGGTTCCTGAGTACTTTACCAACTCATATGATGGAACAAATAGAATTTGTGAATCCCCGGACCATGGATGAAGCCATTTGTAAAGCACAAATGTGTTATCAGCAGTCCAAGGCAAAGGGAGAAGTTGGTAAAAGATGGTAGCCAAAGAAAGGTCAGAAAAGTAACTCTAATTTCAAAAATAATAAAAGTGGAAAATTTAAAGGTTCAGCGTGAAATTATGTTAGTAAACAATTTGGTAGGAACCACCAAAGAACCAAATGGCCAACAGAAGAAAAGCTTATGGAAGTGTCTAGTAAGCCAGAACAAGGACAAAATACTAAACCTCCCCTACAGTGCTGGGGATGTAGGGAGGCACATTATTACAAAAACTGTCCACAACGAATCAGAAATGATACAGTGGAAAATCAACAGGAAGCCTCTACAGTGGGTGATGTCGCGCGTAACATACCCCGCATCAATGCAGCTTTGGAAGATCGATAGGCCGATTATTAGCCCACAATGATTGAATTAGAAGGTAAATTACTAACTAAACCTGTTTCTGTTTTGGTAGATCCTAGAGAAAGTTTGAGCTATGTTAGCCCCAAAATAGTGGAAACATGTAATTTAAAAGAAGAGAAATTTAAGAATTCATGGTTAGTACAGCTAGCTAGCGGAGCAAAACAAAAAGTAACTACTAAGATTCCGAATTGTATTCTGGAAATTGCAGAAGAGCAACTACAAGTAGATTTGAATATTCTACCATTGGGATCATACAATGTGTTATTAGGCATGGACTGGTTAGAGAAGCATTGGACTTTAGTAGATTGTAAAGAAAATATTATTTACTACAGAATGCAGGATGGCACACGAAAAGAGATTCAAGGAATTAAAAAGCCATTACAGATACGCCCAATCACAGCATCCCAAATGAGCAAGTGTATAAGAAAGGGATGCCAGTTGTATGCAATTCAGGTAGGGTATGCAAAATCTAAGAAAAAATCACCCTTAATAGAAGATATACTAGTGGTGCAAAAATTTCTAGATGTTTTTCCAGAAAATATTCCTGGTTTACCACCAAGGAGGGATATTGATTTCACTATAGAGTTGTTTCCAGGAGCTTCCCCAGTGTCAAGGGCCCCTTACAGGATGAGTGTGCCAGAACTAACTGAACTGAAAATGCAGTTACAAGAACTGCTGGATAAAGGTTACATTCGTCCAAGTGTGTCCCCGTGGGGAGCACCAGTTCTATTTGTTAAAAGAAAGACGAGACCATGTGAATGTGCATGGATTACAGACAGCTCAATAAGTTAAGTGTCAAAAACAAGTATCCCCTGCCAAGAATTGATGATTTATTTGATCGAGTAAAAGGGGCTACGGTGTTTTCTAAAATAGATTTAAGATCCAGATATCATCAAATTAGAATCAAGGATGAAGACATTTGTAAGACAACATTTTGCACTAGGTATGGACATTATGAATTCGTGGTATTTCCCTTTGGGCTGACGAATGCACCAGCAACCTTTATGAGGTTAATGCATGGAATCTTTCATCCTTTCTTGGATAATTTCATACTTATCTTTATAGATGATATTATGATATATTCTAAAAATCTAGAAGAGCATAAGGAACATTTGATAATTGTCTTGGAAATGCTAAGAAAGCATCAACTGTACACTAAGTATAGTAAATGTGATTTCTTTAAAATAGAAATTCAATATCTAGGCCATATTATTTTGGCTGAAGGAATAGCTGTTAATCCCAAAAAGATCAAAACCATTATGGAATGGCGAGTACCCTAGAATGTGGCAGATATTAGATCTTTTATTGGATTAGCTGGTTATTACAGAAGATTTATTGAAGGATTTTCTAGAATTGCTTTTCCTATCACATCTCTGCAAAGGAAAGGAAAAATCTTCAAATGGACAATAGAGTTTCAGAATAGCTTTGAAAAACTGAAACAACTCTTGACTACCGCACCTGTGTTGAGGGTAGCTAATCCTAATAAAGAATATGAGGTTTGTACTGATGCAAGTAAGGAAGGTGTTGGGGCAATCTTATCCAAGGAAGGCAAAGTGGTAGCATACAAATCAAGTAAATTGAAAGACCATGAACAAGGATATTTTGGATATGACTTGGAACTTACAGCAGTGGTACATGCACTCCGGGTATGGAGGCATTACTTGCTGGGCAAAAAGTCTGTACTTAGAACGGACCATAACAGCTTGACTAGTTACTTCAAGCAAGCATATTTAACTCCAGACAGGCAAGATGGAATGCCTTTCTAAGTGAATTTGATATGGACATTCAACATGTAAAGGGAAAGGAAAATCAAGTAGCAGATGCCTTGAGCAGAAAGTTACATGGTATTTATGAGCTGTATTATAATCAGTTAGAAAACCAATTTTCGGAACAATTAAGGGAGGAGGCACAGAAAGATCTGGAATACAAATTTCTATGGTGAAAAATGGAAGAAAATATGAAGCAAGGTTGTACATCTGAGTACAGAAAGAACGAAGAGCATATGTTGACCTTCCGAGGGAAGATATATGTGCCTAACCGTATAGCTCTGAAGGAGCTGATACTGAATGAATTCCATCGCAGCAATTATGCAGGACATCCGGGATACCAGAAAATATTAACCGCAATAAGAAAGGTATATTTCTGGCCTGGTATGCGAAAGAATATTGCTGAATATTTAAGCAAATGCTTAGAATGTCAACAGGCAAAGGTGGAGCACCAACATCCTGCAGGACTATTGCAGCCCATACCAATACCTGAATGGAAGTGGGAGGTTATCTCCTTGGATTTCATTACAGGCTTACCGCGAAAAAAAAAGACAAAATGATTCAATCATGGTAGTGGTAGATAGATTGAGTAAATCTGCACATTTTATACCTATACAGTCTACTTACAAGACAATACAGATTGCTGACATATTTATGAAGGAAATTTCCAAGTTGCATGGAATACCAAAAACTGTGATTTCAGACCGAGATGGTAAGTTCACATCTGCATTTTGGAAAACTTTGTTTACCGGCCTAGGAACGCAGATAAAATTCAGCACAGCTTATCATCCCCAGACTGACGGACAAATGGAACGGGTAAATCAAGTATTGGAAGACATGTTGCGCATGTACGTGATGCAACAACCAAATAAATGGGAAGATTATTTTCCTCTTGTTGAATTTTCTTACAATAATGGGTATCAAGAATCTCTGAAGATGAGCCCCTTCGAGGCGTTATATGGGAGGCAATGTCGCACACCTATAAATTGGAATAGCCCTGAGACAAAATTAATGTTGGGACCTGAGATGCTTGCTGAAATGGAAAATGAAGTAAAAATAATAAGACAAAGTCTGAAGACTGCACAAGATCGACAAAAGATGTATGTAGATAAGAAGAGGTCTTATCAGTAATTTGAGGTGGGAGACCACGTTTATGTGAGAATTAAACCCAAGAGGAGTAACTTAAGGTGGACCTCCTGTGCTAAATTATCTCCCAGATTCTGTAGACCTTTCCAAGTGTTGGAAAGAGTAGGACCTGTAGTCTATCAGCTAGCTTTATCAGTCACATTCAAGTTCACAATGTGTTCCATGTGTCCTTGTTGAAGCGTTATGTGCATGATGAAAAACACGTGATACATTGGCAAAACATTCAGGTAGAATAGGAATAAGAATCCTAACTTGAGTTATGAGAAAATTTGTTGTATATTGATTTGGAACATTGCTGTTTTCCAGGTAGAACCAGATGACGAGTCCCTGGTCGAGCCGCAACGCATACTTGACCGAAGAGAAATTGTACTCCACAAACGAGTAGTTTTCCAGGTTAAAGTGCAATGGAAGCATTTTGGATCGGATGAGGCTACTTGGGAGGACGAGAAATTCATGCAGGAAGCTTACCTGGAGCTCTTTGCAGAGCTAGAATGAAACACCGAGGATGGTGTTACTTCCAGGGGGGGAAGTTGTGACAACTTCATTAAAGTTAACTAGTGCTAACTAGTTAAAAGACAAATTGTTTATTATTTTTCAGGAAGGAAAGACTCAAATAATTACTGTTGTTTTAAAAAAAAAACTATTTTTTTTTCTAATAAATTAATTAGGAATAATTAATTAATGAAAGGAAATCTTTGAAATATACATAAATCCGCTGGTGAAAATGTTTCCAAGAATTGGAGATGGTTGGGGACAGTTGGGAAACAGTTACCTACTTCTCTGAGGATAAAAATGAATCCCAGAGGAGGAGTACGGGTTATGTGCTAGTAAGAAAAAAAAGGGTTGAGGATTTCCAGAGCTGTTTGTGACCAGTGGAAAAACTCAAGGAAAACCTGAGAAAAACTAGACTTTCTGAAATTGACTGGATTGGCTATCCTGAGGTCACAGTAGAAAGTGAGATCCACTGTTAACCCAGGTCATCCAGATTCTGGAGCTAGGGGGCAAGTAGAGGACATAATCATCTCACTTGATGGTTGGGAGGACCACAGCTTAAATCAGAATAATCCAGATAAGTACAAAAAAGTTAATTTGAATTCTTCTTATGAGTAAGAATTATTGTTGTGTTTTCTGTTACAGGTACAATATCCAGTTACAGTAAAAAGGAAAGAAACTCTGTATCTGTAATTAAAGAAATGTTGTGTCTGTAATTACTTGACAAATCTGTCTGAATGAAAATAAGGAGTATTTGAAATTCTTAGATAAATACATAAATGCATGTGTGCAGTAATATACTACAGAATTTCCGTGTAGTTACTTAAAACATGAAGCATATGAAACTGCAGATTAAAAGTTTACATTTCTTTAGTTAATATTTATGCATAGATTGCAAAGTAATTTACAAAGGAACTTGTGAGTTATTGAATACCGGATAAACAATTAACCTATTAGGTTCTTAACCTCTTTACAAGTCTCTAAGTACTATGATGAGAATAAAGCTAGAACTTGTGGTCTTGGGTGGAGGCAAAGCCCTATCCAAGACGCTCTGTTCAATTGCATTTTTAGTATATACACATACTTTCTTGAACGATGGTTTGGTCACCGAGATTAGGGGAAATATAAAACAGAAACGATAAAGACCCTTAACCAAAAGACCTATGTGATACGTAATGGAAAGAAGTGTGAGAAATCATAAACCACAACGGAAGTGGAAACTGAGTAAATCTTTTATGCCTATATTTATCATTCAGACCAAAAAAAAAAAAAAGTATACAGAATTAATCTGAAGAATTAATAAACAAAATCCGTGAGAGGATATTTGACCAAATCTGTTATTATTACTCTAAATAAATTTCCGCACCAGATTGCCACAAAAGAAAAAGTAGTTTTTTTCCTAGCACAATAAATACCAAAAGAGTAAACTCATTTAAACGGAAAGCAATAAACTTCCTCAGAAAGACACTTGAGTGGAAAATATCAGTATACGGGAAAGGTATACATCATGCATAAGCAATATACTCATTAAACTCAGAGTTGTAGCAACTTCATTAATATATCTAAGAGTTATGAGTAACATTCCAGTTGAAACCAGGCAAGAAATATACATTTAAAAAAAAAAAAAAATTAACCAAACCCTTACTCGACCGAGAATGAGGTTCTGATATAAATATTACAGGATTTCAATAATATTTGGTTCCAAAATAAAGCAGTAATTATCGTATTCCAAGACCATCGGAGGTCATAAACTACAGAGCTCTACTATAGGGTTTACGCCCTCAACCATGTCTAACATTATGCAAAAAAAAACTTCCTATTGCTAAAGAAAAGATTCGACGAAAAACCAGAGTCGAAGAGTTGTAGCTCTCGTAGACCAAAATACCTGGAGAACAAATAAGATGCGTTATATCATCCATGATTGTAGAGTATGAGTGGTTCAGTTCCGGTGAAAAGAAAATTATGCCACGGAATTGGGGTTGATAGCAAACCTGTAGAGGAGATTAATAGGGCACGAGGGTCAGATGCTTATATTAAAACATATGATGAAAACTAATTAAATCGCAAACCAACAAAAAACAAGTGGTAAGAAAAGAATAATCATGAAGCAATTACCTGGTAGCAGGAAACTCCAAGCGAGTAACCTGTAAAATCGACCAGAGAGATAATGCTTTAGTAGTATATAAACAAAAACCTTTTAAACTCTTGTTATTGCATCTGAGAACAAGATTGCATAAGACCCTTGTTGAAATGAGTTTCGGGTCAAGTTCTCACCTGCTGGTGCGCGTCGAGAAGAGAAGTTCCTGTTGGAGCCGGGAGCAACCTCATGGCGGAAGGGAGATTGTGTTCAAGCAACAGAGGAGTACTTTCCAACGTTTTGGAGGAGTAATTGTTAACTCTTCCGCACAGACATTATCCATACATTAGAACCCTTGCAGAGGAAACAAACGAAAACTACCCATCAGGCAGGCCAAGCTAAATGAGAACCAAGACGGAGAACCCAAGAAAACTTAGGGCTAGTCAACTCCAGTTCATTCTCCCGCCAATGCAACATATCTGTTGATTAACTTACAGATGAATGACGAGGATCATGGGAGTACCTTCATAAAGAGCGAAGAATCTCAAAGAAATCTGGCAGTTGTCGTAGTAAGTTAATGCCATGTACTGTGGTATTAAATTCCGAGTTGATTGCCAGATGACAGAACTTCATATCAAATTGCCAAATAGAGATATACATAATGTATAGTTGCCAAAATCTATTAAGAATGGAACCAAACTTCATATGTTTAAACATAAAAACTCTGCGTAGAAATTTATATGATGCCTATAACTATATAATAATAATAAAAAGAAGCAACAATAATATGATAACTATATTATTTATATTTATGAGTCAACAACTTTTTTAATATAGTTAAATGAGATTCATAATCTATATTGAATCATGGTTTTGAAAGAATGAGGAAGTAATATGATTTTTTTTTTTACTGTATAATTATTTTATAATGCAATGTTACACAAAATGATGGAGCCGCTGCTTTTCTATTTTTAGGAATTGAAGTGGTTGCTTTTCTGTTTATAGAAATTGAAAAATATGTTTTTTTCGTTATCTGAACTGAAGTAGAAAAGCAATATTCGAGAATAATCTCATTATGCACAGAATTTGAGCCTTGCCGTGTCGTTATATGCCTTTCTCAAGATCAATGGGATGGACAGGTCTAATTGAAGCGTGGCATCACTACTCATTACGTTACCGACCATAGCTATTCGCGTCTAGTTTGAGGGGGGGATCATTGCCGTAGATTTATGCCATATATGGTATAATGGTATGGATCAAATAAGTTAATAATATGAGTGAAGAATGTACTTTTTAGGAGTTGGAAAAATATATACTACGGGTATTGTTTTACCATCTATATAATTTCGTTATGGAATTCTAATACCTTTAATTTTTTATTTCTTTTAATATAAATTTGTTTTTATTAAAAATGTTCTTTATTATAAAGTAATTATAAGATTTTTTGAAAATAAATATATAAATTAAAAATAAGTAGAGTCACGAGTATTAACGAGTTATTATAAGTATTTTTTAATATTTATTAATAGACAATCATTTTATTTACTTATATTAATTTAATTAGTATTAATTTAATTAGTATGCTTTTAACTAATGAGAATGTTAAGGGTAAATTATATGTGATTGATACTTATAATGAGATAAGAAGTGATTTGTATTATTTATTTACAAAATAGTTACTCAAATAACACTTCATTATGAAGTTTTGTGGTTAAAGTTGGTAAATTTATTTGTGATCTTGAGAGTAAGATCTTGATAAAAAATAGGTAATTAGTTCAACATTAATTGTGTAGTTTACGAAATCCAAAGTTACTAATTATACCTGCAGCGAGTAGGTATAACACATTAGATTTTCTATTGATTAGACATTAATTTCATTTTCACTAAATTTTTTTATGTTTTTATCATAGTTAAATTTTAATGGTATTTATTATTTATATATATTTTTCTTACTTCTCATTGGCTAATAATATTAACTTCTTATTGCAGGATTGTTGTGTACTCCAATCAATAGCCATCATACTTCACAATGCAAGATGGCACGCGAAAAGAAATTCAAGGAATTAAAAAGCCTGTGCAATTACGACCAATAACAGCATCCCAAATGGGTAAGTGTATCAGAAATGGATGTCAACTGTATGTAATACAAGTAGGATACGCAGACTCCAAGGAAAAGGCTCCAATAATGGAAGATATTCCTGTAGTACAGGAATTTCTGGATGTATTTCCAGAAAACATTCCTGGTTTGCCACCCAAGAGGGATATTGACTTTACCATTGAATTGCAGCCAGGAGCCTCTCTAGTGTCAAGAGCCCCTTATAGAATGAGCGTGCTAGAATTAACAAAACTAAAGATACAACTACAAGAACTATAAGATAAAGGTTATATCCATCCAAGTGTGTCTCCATGGGGAGCACCAGTCCTATTTGTTAAGAAGAAAGACGAGACTTTACGCATGTGTATGGATTACAGGCAGCTTGATTTATTCGATCAAGTAAGAGGGGCTAAGGTGTTTTCCAAGATAGACTTAAGATCCAGATATCATCAGATTTGGATTAAAGATGAAGATATTTGCAAAACAACATTTCGCACTCGTTATGGACATTATGAATTTGTGGTGCTGCCCTTCGGATTGACTAATGCACCAGCAACCTTTATGAGGTTGATGCATGGCATCTTTCATCAATTTTTGGATAACTTTGTACTCATTTTCATAGATGACATATTGATATATTCAAAGAGTGAGGAGGAACATAAGGAGCATTTGAGAATAGTTTTGGAAATGTTGAGAAAGCATCAGCTTTATGCTAAGTTTAGCAAATGCGATTTCTTTAAAACAGAAATCCAATATCTGGGACATGTTATATCAGATGAAGGATAGTTTTTGATCCAGAAAAGATCAAAACTATTATGGAATGGTGAGTACCTCAGAATGTGGCTGACATTAGATCGTTTATGGGTCTAGTTGGTTATTATAGAAGGTTTATAGAAGGATTTTCTAAAATTGCTTTTCCTATTACCTCTCTGCAGAAGAAAGGCAAGCTTTTCAAATGGAAGTATGAATGTCAGAACAGATTTGAAAAGCTTAAACAACTTCTGACTATAGCACCGGTACTGAGGGTAGCTGACCCTGATAAAGACTATGAAGTTTGTATTGATGCCAGCAAAGAAAGTGTTGGAGCAATATTAAATCAGGAAGGTAAGGTGATAGCATACGAGTCTAGAAAACTGAAAGACCATGAACAGAAATATTCTGCTTATGATTTGGAGCTGACAGTAGTTGTACACACTCTCCGGGTGTGGAGGCATTACTTGTTGGGTAAGAGGTTTGTACTTAAAACAAACCATAGCAGCTTGACTAATTATTTTAAGCAAGCATATTTAAATTCTAGACAAGAAAGATGGAATGCCTTTTTGAGTGAATTTGACATGGACATACAACATGTTAAGAGGAAGGAAAATCGAGTTGCAGACGCGTTAAGCAGAAAAATGCATGGTATTTATGCCTTATACTGTAATCAGCTAGACAGCCAACTGATGAAACAGTTAAAAGAAGAAGCACAAAAAGACCTAGAATATAAATTCTTGTGGCAGCAAATGGAAGAAGATAAAAAGCAAGGCAAAACATCCGAGTTTGGAAAGAATGAAGATCAGGTGTTAACTTTTCAAGGGAGAATTTATGTGCCCAATCGAACAAGTCTAAAGGATTTAATAATGAATGAGTTCCACCGCAACAATTATGCTGGCCATCCAGGATATCAAAATATGCTTACTGCAATAAGACATATTTTTGGCCAGGTATGCGCAAAAATATTGCTGAGTATCTAAGCAAATGTTTGGAATGTCAGTAGGTCAAGGTGGAGCACCAGCATCCTACAGGGCTATTGCAGCCCATACCCATCCCTGAATGGAAGTGGGAGGTTATTTCCTTAGATTTTATCACAGGTTTACCACGAACAAAAAGACAAAATGACTCTATTATGGTAGTGGTAGACATATTAAGTAAGTCTGCCCATTTCATACCTGTATAGCCTACATACAAGATGGTATAGATTGCAGATATATTTATGAAGGAAATCTTAGGTTGCATGGCATACCTAAGACTGTGATTTCAGATCGGGATGTTAAGTTTACATACACATTTTGGAAAACTTTGTTTTCTGGTCTGGGAACATAGATACACTTTAGTACTGCCTATCATCCTCAGACTGATGGGCAGACAGAATGGGTAAACCAAGTTCTGGAAGACATGCTGCACATGTATGTGATGCAGCAGCCAACCAAGTGGGAAGACTACTTTCACCTTGTGGAGTTTTCTTATAACAATGGGTATCAGGAATCTCTAAAAATGAGTCCTTTCGAGGCATTGTATGGTAGGCAATGTCGAACACCTATAAACTGGAGCAGTCCTGAAACAAAATTATTGTTGCGACCTGAAATGTTGGCTGAAATGGAAGCCGAGGTAAAAAGAATAAGGAAGAATATGAAGGCTGCGCAAGATAGACAAAAGATTTATGCAGGTAAGAAAAGATCTTACCGTGAATTTGCGGTAGGGGACCATGTTTACGTGAGAATTAAACCCAAGAGAAGTACCATGAGATGGAACTTTTGTGCCAAATTGGCTCCCCAGTACTGTTGACCTTTCCAAATACTGGAAAGAGTGGGACCAGTAGCCTATAGATTGGCCTCACCCAGTCATATTCAAGTACACAATGTGTTCCATGTGTCCTTACTGAAGCGATATGTACATGATGAAAAACATGTGATTCATTGGCAAAATATTCAGGTAGGAAAAAGGATAGGAATCCTAACTTAAAGTTCTGAATAATTGATGCATACTGACTTGAAAACACTTTGTTTTTTCAGGTAGAACTGAATGGAGAGTTTCTGGTCGAGCTGCAACGCATACTTGACAGAAGAGAAATTGAACTTCGCAAACGAGTAGTTATCCAGGTGAAAGTGCAGTGGAAGCACTTCGGACCGGATGAAGCTACTTGGGAGGACAAGAAATTTATGCGGGAAGCTTACCCGGAGCTCTTCACAGAGCTGGGTTGAAACACCGAGGATGGTGTTACTTCCAGAGGGGGAAGATGTGACAGCCTCATTAAGAGTTAACTAGTATTAATTGGTTAAACACAATTTTCTTATTTTTATTTTCTGGCAAGAAAGACTTAATTGTTATGTTTATGAAACAAATTATGATTTTGTTTTTTTTATTGAGTTAATTGGAGGAATTAACGAGTAAAAAGAAAATATTTTAAGCTGATGGTAAAAAGTTTCCAAGAATAGGAGGTGGTTGGGGACAGTTGGAAAACAGTTACCTACTCCTCTGAGGATAAAGTTGAATCCCAGGAGAGGAGTAGGGGTTCTGTGAAAAAGAGGTATAGGGGAGTATTTTCTAGAGCTGGTTGGGGACCAGTTGAAAATAGCACACAACAACCCTTATAAAGCCTGAATTTCTGAGTGTGACTGGATTGGCCATCCAGAGGTCATAGCAGAAATGAATTATTTTCCACTATTAACTCGTGGCACCGTCCAGATTCTGGAGCTAGGGGGCAAGTGGAGGACGTCATAGCCTCCCTTGAAGGTTGGGAGGATCATAGTTTGAAAGATTAAGTTCTAGATAAGTATACAGAACTAGATTATGTTGAGCTTCAATCTTAATACAAAAATTTTAGACTGTTTTAGATTTACTGATTTTACAATGCATCCATAGAGGATTGAATATCGAAGTTCTGTTAAGAGGTTGTCATGAATTTTCTGTGTAAAGGAAGTTATGTTAAATGGTAGTAATGTAATTTCTGTGTAAAGGAAAGAAAGGTACTACTGTTAAAAGTTACATTTATATTTTGTGTAGACTTTGGTATGAATTTATATGTTTACCTATCAAGAACATACAGGGATTCATTGCAATTACAGGAAAATAAATGGTATTTTCTTATTACAGCTATAACCTTACTGTACGCACAGATACCGGTATTTATTCAGTAGGGAAGCAAACAATAAAAATGATACAAACAGTTGACGAAAATGCATGCTGTAATATATATTGATACTCATAGATTTAAATCTCTTGACGACTGTTAAAGGTATCAAACCAGTAAATCAAGAATCGTAGAACTTGAGGTTTAGGGTTTGGGCTGAAACCCTACCCTTGCCCATTTGTTCTTTGTAGACCAATATCTATACTCAGACCTTCACTCAGTGGTCCGGTCACCGTATAACTTATGATAAAAGCAACGAGTAAGAAAATAAAGATTGGCGGAGTATAATTTAACAGTATCGCTATATTACAGAGGCAAAAAAAACCAGAACCTATACGAAAGAAACCACAGAAAACCTCGTCACTGTATCATGCAACGAGTAAACAAAAATTGGTATATGATAAAGATAAACCGTGAAATATCGTTCAAGAATACAATAAATATAAACATTATTTCTCTCTAAGATGCAATGCATGCTCAGCAATGTATGCATGCATGGATTAAAGTCCTCACAAATATTATTATGCAAGAAGAAGTTAAAACCAAGGCATTTCGAACATATTTATAAACGCATCATAGAGAAAAAAAAACGAGATCCGAACCAGCATGTAAATATATTAACTCGGTTATCATTGCAAAGGTGTATAGGAGCATAACAAAGTCGATAAAAAGAAAACCCCTTTCTTTCTTTAAACCCTAAAATAAGTTCGAGGGTTAAAACCATTCCTAAGCATTTCAATGGAGTTTGACTGTATCAAATTACAAAAGAACTATAGAAATCAGAGAGTCTTTGAACTCTTGACATTTATTTTATTAGTTAAAAACTAATGAGACGAAACATTAACGGCCCAATGAGGGTTTTCTGAATGATACAAGACCGAAACCCTAGGGTTTCGACTCCCTCTGTAATTATGGTACCTGTATATTAACGCGTTGTAAGGAAAGTGTTCAAGAACCAAGGTAAGCACAAATGTGACTTGAATAACAAGAGCAAGCAACAGACCTACCACAGACAAAAAAAAAACAACTTATGAGATAAGAGGTTGTGTGCAATAACTTAACCAGAAAAGAGGATGGAAACCCTCGGTGAACAAATTAACTGGTAAAGAATTTACCTGAGATCTATTAAAGGATTTCGCGATGGCTAGGACTGAAAAGCCTAAAAAGAACAAGATGGGTATTAAACCTTTCAGAACATAAACCACTAAAAACAATAGCCGAGATTGTAGATGAAATTCTGATTAAACACTATAATCTAATGCACATAAGATTAAAGTAATCATTTTATACCTAAGAACCTCCTTCTGCTAGCATTTGCCTTAGGGTTTTAAGCTCTCTAAACCCTGCAGCTGGGCACGATTGAGGTTTTTAATCATTGTAAATCTCTTTTAACTGGAGAAAGTTAACAATTCAAAAACCAATAAAACGTAGAGCCATACATGTAAACTCCCCAAGAGAACCAGACAGAAAACTGGTAGTATTTATGAAGTTCTGGGCAGAGAAAAACCATAGTTCCTCGGCGGTGTTAAGCTCGGGTTGTGACTCCCACTCAGCAAGAAAAATGCTCAGTGTAACTGGCAGTCTCAACTTGGGGAATTTTGATAGACCTCTGTAGCAAATCCCGAGGAGAATCACGAAGGACATGGCAGCTGTCCCAGTGGTGTTAATGCACTAAGCAGTGGGTCAAGCGGAGTTGGCACCAACTCCGTAGGATTTTAATGTCCACTGCTAGGTGGATCTCCACCAACCCAAAACCAACAAATAACATAGACTTATGCATATAAGATATATCCATTCCAATGATCCGAATGTATTACAACTAGAGTGAACCAAGTTATTATGCACCAATAATCTATTAAGCCATAGTTAAAACAATTATCAAGGTATCGGGGTAGAGTAACATATCCATGAACCTATATTTGAATGTGCAAGAAGTAAACCACTCATAAAAGTTGTGCATTATATTCTGATAGAATTATTCACATCCAGTGCTTCAATAATTATCAAGTCAATGTTAAAAGAACTCACAACCAATAGCATTGATTGGTTAATCAGTTTGGTTATATATATATTGATTGGTATGACGCATATGAATAATGTTTATATGAAAGTGGTAAATAATTTTTTATTTTTTTTTTACTGTAGTAATTATGCTAGGATGATGGTGACAAGTGGTATCAGAGCTGGTTGCTACACTGGGATCCTAAGGGTCTACTAACAGTGAAGCCGTTGAAATTTGGTTACCGGAGGACAGGTGGTTCCCTAAGGCTTTGATCTTTGGCCTAGGGAAAAGTGTCCAAAAGAATTTAATTTTTCTCCTAAAGTGAGTTTATAAAGTTATAAAGTCAAATCTAATTTAAAAGTGACTTTAAGTGATAAAGTTACTAAAGTCTAATTTTAAAGTGACTTTAATAAAGTCAATGTGAAATTAAAAAGTGAAAAGTGACTTTGGAAATAAATGACTAAGTGGTCTTTATTAAAGTGGGGTGAATTAAAAAATAGAAAGTGAGATTTAAATGAGCATTTAATCTCAGCCCTAGATCTCAATCTATTTCAGCCATTGGATTTAGGGATTCCCCAAAAGTCACTTAGGGTTAGGTTAAAGGAGGAAAAGATCATTCATTCTTTTCATGAACAGATTGAGAGAAGGAGAGCAAGAGAGCAAGGGAGATTTCTGAGCAGTGAGGAGAAGGAGGCGGAGGCAGCAGCTTGGCACACATTCCAAGGCAATATTTCAGCAAGACCGTACAGCAGAGTTAGGCAGAATCCGTACAGCAGCTTGTGGCACGTTTTCCAAGGCAGTCGTACCAGTTTCTGGGCACAGATTTCGAGGGAGAAGTTGTTGTTTTTGCTGCACGCTTTTCTAGACAGGCCGTACAGCCTGTAGCTGATTGCTGGCACAAAAATCAAGGTAGATTTCCGTACAGCAGCATTTAATACAGCTGCACGCATTCCAAGGAGGTCGTACAGCAACATTTATTGATGTTTTGCACGCAAAAAGAGGAGGCCGTACAGCAGAAATTAATGCTGTAATTTCTGGGCACGTTTTTCAAGGAAATATGCACAGCATTTATTGCTGGTTCAGTTTTACTGTCTGCACATTTTCCGAGGCGGTGGTTAAGCACGGAAAACGAGATAAGTTGTAAAGTTTACTTGCTGATTTTTCTGAATATTTCTCTCACTGTAAAAAGCATTTTTCAGAAATAAGAAGGGGCTCTCAAACTGGTTTTCCCCAAGAGTTGTAGGGGGTTTTTCCTGTGGTCATGTTGTCCAAAAATATATGTGTCAAAATGTGTGAATGATCGTTTTTTATGCTTGCTGATTTTTAATTCCGCATTTTTCCAAGATTTTGAAAATTTTCCCGTAATTTGTGTTTTCGCAAAATTTATTTTCCAGCTTGTTAAATGTATGGATATGGGAAAGGGCATTTAACTATTTTGGAGTAATAAGGTGAAACTCGAAAACCGGGGTGGGACACCGTAATTTCTACATGGTATCAGAGTTTTTTGAGTGTCAAGAGAAGCTGATAAAGAAGGAGGATAATTACAAATTTCGCTGATTTTAAACTGTAAAATTCCAGCACGCTGATTTTTTCACAAAAAGAATTTTTACCTTTACTACAACAGTGCTATTTTTCAGTTTTTAGGACAGCAGGATGTCATTGGGATTGAGGGTGGAGGATAAGTTGGATGGGCATACCAATTACAACGTTTGGAAGGAGAGAATGCAGAATATCTTTGAGGAGGCAGAATTCTGGGATATCATGGTTCATACCCAACAACAGCCTCTTAATGTGCCTACTGATGTTGTTCAGTTGGCAGCATATAATAGAAAGAACAACACGGGTAAGAGACTGATCCTAGACGGAATCAAAGACCATTGCATTCCTCATGTGAGAGGAAAGAGAAATGCTCATGAGATGTGGATGCGCATTGACCAACCTCTACTGCAGTACCAATGAGAACCGAAAAATGGTCCCGAAGGAGAAGCCGAAGAACATTAAGATGGGTAAGACCGATAGTAGCCGGATATCTCACAAATATTACTAATGTGAGAGATGAGCAGTGATTGGAGAGGCCATTCCACCCACCGAGTTGGTGCGGATTGCAGTGAATGGCCTCCCTAGTTCATGGATGAACTTTGCTGATGGGGTTTGTGCACGTGAGACCCTTCCCACATGGGAAAGGTTTTGGGATGATTGCATTCAGACAGAGATTAGGAAAGGTCAGCTTGGGGCAGCCAAGCCAGTTGCGTAGGATGAGGATGTAGCACTGTTGGCAGGAGGCAAGAAAGGCAAAGGGAAGAAGCAGGCTTCCACAAGCAATGGTGGGGGCAAAGGTAAAGGTAAATAGGGTAACACACAGAAGGACTATTCCAAGGTGAAGTGTTGGAATTGTCAAAAGATGGGACACTATGTAGTTGTGTGTTCGGAGAAGAAGAAGAAGAAGGGGAAGAACCAGAGCATGGAAGCTTCAGCAGAGGTTGAGGACTTTGCAGATCATTTTGATTGGGAGTTTGGGTTCACTGCGTGTGAGTCCTCTAGTGCGGGATCATCTGCCATAGAGGTTCAAAGGGGGCATGCATTTCCCTCGATTAGCAGAGCATCTTCGGGTATCTGGTACGTGGACAGTGGGGCTTCACGTCATATGACAGGAGTCTGTGAGTACTTCTCACAGCTTTCAGAGAGTGGCACTGATTATAGGTAGTACTCGGTGATGACAGAGTTGTTAGAGGCAGCCGGTGTGGGAACATTGACATTTCGCAGGGAGTCTAAACCTCCTTGAAGGCCTTGAAAGTGTCGATGTTCTATATGTGCCAGGGATGAGGAAGAACCCCATATCCGTCTCAGCTTCCTTGTGAGGATAGAGGATATGAGGTACTATTCAGGGGAGGACAGGTGCTGATGTATCCCGGGGGCACTCCAGCTGATTCAGCTAGAGTGATAGGTGTACGCCATGCAAAGGTGTACAAGTTTGCATTCCAGCCCCTTTTGGCATTGAGCAGTAGTACCGACAACAGAGCTAGCAGTTCTGAGTTGTGTGAGATTTGGCACTGCAGGATGGGGCATATGTATTATGGAGCCTTGAGGACCTTGCGGGAGATCACTACAGGTGTGCCAGATTTCAGTACTGATCACTTTGATACTTGTAGAGGATGTGCGATGGGAAAGTTTTCCAAATCCCCTTTTCCCAGCAGTGACAGCAGAGTGACTGGGATACTTGATTTGATTCATTCCGATGTGAGAGGTCAGATGTCTCATGTTTCCTTGAGTGGATATGAGTACTATGTTTTATTCATTGATGATCACTCCAGGAGGACCTGGATTTATTTCTTGAAGACCAAGAGTGATGTCTTCAAGCGGTTTCAAGAGTTCAGAGCTCTTTTGGAGACTCAGACAGCTCTGAAGATCAAGTCCATGAGGTCGGACAATGGAGGAGAGTACACCCTTGGAGAGTTTGTTGACTATTGTGCGGAGGCAGGCATTAGGACGGAGTTCACTGTTCCTTACAACCCCCAGCAGAACGGGGTTACGGAGAGGAAGAACCAATCCATCGGAGGGGTTGCCAAAGCCATGTTACAAGATCAAGGGTTGACATTGTTTTTCTGGGCAGAGGCCTGCAACACTGTTGTTTATTTGCAGAACATGAGTCCGCATCGTGCCTTGGGGCATATGACTCCGGAGGAGGCTTTTTTCTCGGAAGAAGCCTGATATTGGTCATCTTCGTATCTTTGGGTGTATCACATACTCCTACATACCCAAGGAAAAGAGGACCAAACTAGAGCCCACCGCAGAGAAGGGTATCTCAGAATTTTTGTAGATGTTCGATGCTTGAAGCAACTTTACTTTTCTTACAACAATCACACAAATTGTTAAGTAAAATGTTGATAGAACATATAAGTGGATCTTATAGAAGACAAACCAGAAACAAAAAAATGTGATGGTGCGTTATGGCGGTCAACAGGATGCTTCAACCAGGAAAGTCTCCTTGATCAGCCAACCCAGAATGTGTCACAACAATCCTCCAATCAGCTACCGAGTCAACCCAAGTCAACTCCAGAAAAGTCAACACTGTCCAGAAAAGTCAATGCAGGGCAGCAAGCTAAAAGTCAATGCAGCAACAGTTCGGTCAACCCTTTGACCTCGATTTTTGTGCCAATGTGTACGGCCTCTCAAAATCGAACTCTCCAACAAGTTTCAGCGCTTTCGGACCATGCGTTGACCAAAGTCAACGCTGGTCAAACTTCCAGCAAAACCCTAGCTGCAGAAATTCGTCCTTCCCTTCAGCTGTACAAATTTCGTCCTTCTTCTCCACACGTGTGGGCTGAACTTGTCCTCCAATGAGCTCGTACTAAATCAGATGAGAGAAGAAGATGTGTGTTGAGTTGTTGTGAAATGCTCTCCAACTTTACCTGTATTTATATCCATCATTGGGGTGTGTGACATCTGCTGGGGGTGTGAAACCTTAAGGCCGACCTGCACATATAATTTATTATAAATAATAAATTCAAAATAAATGTTCGCTTCATCGGATTAAGATATATTTTATATGGATTTTACACCTCTCCGAAAGAGGAATCCAACAAAATATTAGCCTCTTAATCCGAGCATCACAACATGAAGTTTGGACCTAGTTGTCCAAATTCTTAACAAACATCTTTGTTTTTGTGGGCTACAGTGAGACCTCAAAGGCCTTTCGGATTTACATTCCTGCACAGAGGAAAGTTGTTGTCAGGCGGGATGTGAAGTTCGAGGAGGATAGGGCCTTTAGGAGGTCACGGGAGTTAAAGTATCTGGATCAGCCAGACCCTCAGCAGCAGTTGAGTCAGTCGCAGGGATCCAGTGGGCAGGGATCAGGAGGATCCGGAGGTACATCTATGACGATGTCAGGTCCGTCAGTGGGGAGTGGCTCGCAGAGTCAGAGGGGTGGTGCTATGGGCAGCACGCAGAGCAGTCCACAGAGCAGTTCACTGGGGAGTCCACCGATGGACAGTTCACACGGTACCTCAGCATCTACAGGTTCAGGTGCAGGCAGGAGGACAGCAGACAGACAGTCAGGAGTTCAGGCTCCTGATGTTGAGGAGGAGGAGTTTTGATTCTCCACGGAGAAGTGTGCTCGTGAAGAGGAAGCCCAGGTGGCTTCAGACACCTTGAGGAGATGCCACATCTGTTGCCGAGCCTAAGAGGCCGGCCAGAGAGAGCACCACCCGAGAGGTTTTGTAGCTATATGGCAATGGCTGGGATTTTCAAAGACTTTTGACTCGAGCCTTCTAGCTAGAGGAGGTAGCTAGCCAAATGTGTCCGGAGAGAGGCCATGCAGGAGGAGTATTCTTCTATCATGAAGAATGTTGTTTGGGAGGTGGTGCCGAAGGCTCGAGGGCAAATCCGTGGTTACTTCAGATGGCTTTACAAGGTAAAGCATGCCGCGTATTTTTGGCAGCATTGAGAAATTCAAAGCAAGGTTTGTGGCTAGAGGGTTCTCCCAGGTAGAGGCAGTTGATTATGAGGAGACCTTCGCTCCCGTGGCTCGATATACTTCGATTCGCTCCATTATATCGATAGTAGCAGAGATGGGTTGGAAGATCCACCAGATGGATGTGAAAACCACATTTCTCAATGGCTTCATACAAGAGGAGGTGTACATTGAGCAGCCACAGGGCTTTGAGATGCATGGGAACGAGTCCCATGTGTACAGACTGAAGAAGGCCCTTTATGGCCTGAAGCAAGCTCCCAAAGCTTGGTACTCCAGGATAAATACATACTTGCAGGAGATGGGTTTCACAAAGAGTGAGGCAAATCCGAACCTTTACTTTATTGTGATAGGTGAAGAGCCTCTCATTCTGGTGTTGTATGTGGATGACTTGGTCATTATGGGTGCAAAGAGACTCATAGAGCACTGCAAGAGAGATCTTGCGGCGGAGTTTGAGATGAAAGACATTGGCTTGATGCATTACTTTTTGGGTTTGAAGGTATGGCAGGAGGAGGGGCATTTCTTCCTGAGACAGGGTAAGTATATTGTGGACATCCTTGGCAGATTCCACATGGAGGATTGTAGACCCATGTCGACACCGATGATCACCAACTGGAAGAAGCTTCATGCTTCGGATTCTGAGTTGGTGGATCCCACATTGTACAGACAGCTGATTGGTTCCTCGATGTATTTGGTCAACACCAAAACATATATATGTTTTGTAGTCAACACGATGAGTGAGTTTTATGTGTGAGCCTAGGAAGGTTCACTGGATTTCTACAAAACACATTTTGCGATACTTGCAGGGGACAGTGGAGTATGGTCTGGATTATAGGCATGGGGATGGAGTGAGATTGGGAGGTTACACTGATTTTGATTGGGTAGGTTGTGCTTTTGATAGGAAGAGAACTTCAGGGTGTTGTTTCGGGTTGGGCTCGGCAGTGGTGTCGTGGTTCAGCCGGAAGTAGTAGTCAGTAGCATTGAGTTCAGCAGAAGCAGAGTATATGGCAGCCAGTCTAGCTATTTGTGAGGCCATCTGGCTTCGCAAGATGTTGTTTGGCTTATTTGGTCAGCCGTTGAGACCTTCAGTGATTTACTGTGATAATCAGTGCTGCATTAAACTCACGGAGAATCCAGTATTTCATGACAGTCAAAGCATATCGGGATCAAATATCATTTCATCAGAGACTATGTTCAGAAGGGAGCTGTGAAGCTTGAGTATATTCCCACTGATGAGCAGGTTGCAGATATTCTTACCAAAGCCTTACCACGAGGCAAGCATGTCTACTTCAGAGACAAGATGGGTGTGGTGAGGAACACCTTCCTCGGTAAAAGGGAGTGTTGAAATTTGGTTACCAGAGGACAGTTGGTTCCTTAAGGCTTTGATCTTTGGCCTAGGGAAAAATGTCCAAAAGAATTTAATTTTTTCTCCTAAAGTGACTTTATAAAGTTATAAAATCAAATCTAATTTAAAAGTGACTTTAAGTAATAAATTTACTAAGTCTAATTTTAAAGTGACTTTAATAAAGTCAATGTGAAATTAGAAAGTGAAAAGTGACTTTGGAAATAAATGACTAAGTGGGTCTTTATTAAAGTGGGGTGAACTAAAACAGAAAGTGAGATTTAAATGAGCATTTAATCTCACTCTCTAGATCTCAATCTATTTCTGCCCATTGGATTTAGGGATTCCCCCAAAAGTCACTTAGGGTTAGGTTAAAGGAGGAAAAGGAGGAAAAGATCATTCATTCTTTCATGAGCAGATTGAAAGAAGGAGAGCAAGAGAGCAAGGGAAATTTCTGAGCAGTGAGGAGAAGGAGGCAGCAGCTT